>JAUCMR010000150.1:546610-564424 GCA_032357425.1 Enteromius argenteus | reverse complement strand
ATATATATATATAATTTTTTAATTTTTTGGTCTAGATTTTTAAGATAAAACATGAATAACTGATATTGTTGACTTGTTTTGCTAATGTCATAATTAAAAGAAAAAGACAAAAATAATGCATGGCTTCTGTAGGATTTAAATAAATATTCATGAAATAACTGCATTACATTATTGTAATTAAAATGCATTTCTGAGTACTATTAGAATCACTATTAAAACATTTTTTTATAAACCTTCCTTAAAAATCTATAATTTACAATATAATAATAATAATAATTTACAAAATAATTTACAATAATGAAAAAATTAAGATTGTTTTAAGATTGAAAAGGATGTCAAATATGCATTATTGTCACAGAAATTATGTCAATTCAACATGTGCTTTATCTTCTTCATGCAAAATAAAAGCAAAAAACAATCTGTTGATATTTTTTGTTTGTAACTGTATTTTAATTTATATCACATTTGTGTTTATTGAAAGCTCATGAATCCCTGTATTACACACCACTGCATCATTTCTGCATTCACTCTCTTTACAGCTGAGCTGAATGTCGAGCCTGACCTTTGACCTCTGACCCCAGACTCACCCTGAGGAGGTTGTGCGCAGCGATGAAGGGGTCAGCGGGGTCTCCGGTCACTCCGGGAGCGTGAGCGCCGGTCCCATAGCCCTGCATGGCCAAGAGAAACGGGTTATGCATCGTAATCCAGTAGTGAACCTCTGCTCCGAACTCTTGGAAACAAAACGTGGCGTACTCTGCGAAAACATCCGCCATGCTCCGGTTGAGCCAGCCTCCGAAATGCTCCTGCAGGACCTGCGGGAGATCCCAGTGAAACAGAGTCACCACCGGCTCCACCCCAAGCTCCCTCAGCTTCCCGATCAAACGCCGGTAATGCTGCACTCCGGCTGGGTTGGGGTTTGCCTTCGGGTTTCCGTCCGGGAAAATCCGTGTCCAGGATAAAGAAAAAGCGTAGAAGTTTACCCCTAGATACTGAACTGATTTCAGATCCTCCTCCCATCGGACGTAGCTGTCGCTGGAGGGATCCGTATGATGAGTAAAGCGATCCCAAACTGACTCGCCCTTCCCATCTGCATCCCAGGATCCTTCGGTTGGGAACGCCGCGGACCCAACACCCCACAGAAAGCTGCTCGGAAACACTCCACTTTGCGGGAACGTCTTATTCAGTGGCTGAAGCCAGAGTTTAGATGCTTTTCCCTCAGACCTTCCACATAAGATCAGCACTAAAGAGACGCACACAGACGAGACAGCAGACATCGTGAGCACACTACAGGAGCACCAATCCACACATCGTCCTCCACTGGAAAACCAAAACAGTATTAATAACAGAAAACAAGAAGCTCATAATGAGCGAGAGAGAACGAGCGACACACGTAAACACTGAAGATCTGAGAGTGCAGGAAGATGAAGCTCGGATCAATGATTAACATGAACTCTGATCCTCTCATGACTTACATCGTCTGAGAACAAGAGAGAGAGAGAGAGAGAGAGTGATGATGGATGGAGAGAAAAGAAAAAGAAAGAAGCAGAGAGAATGAAGGATGTTTTATCTGGCAGATCAATGGAGCAAATTTAATTTGTCTTTTTTTGAAACACACGCTGATGTCTCTGTGGACACTACCTTAGATCACACCTTTTATACTCGGTTTAATTTATATATCCACAGTATCTACTATAATATCCACTAATCTAACATTCATCAGTCTAAATACATGCAATATGATTAAATATATTTAATAATAAATAAATTAAAACAATAAATATTATATTTAATTAACAAGTCCGAAAAATAAACTTGGTTTTCTAAAGGATACAAAATTGAATTTTTACAATAATAATAATAATAATAATAATAAAGAATTAGATAAAGAAAAACAAACAATAAATAAGCCAATTAAAATAAATAAATAAATAAATCAATAAAATAAAAATAGTTTTTTATAAAATTTAGTAAAAGTGCAGTATGGTGTGCCCCAAGGCTCGGTACTAAACCCCATGGTTTTGCCTATGAGCCTACATTCAAGGCATTTGAAAGTAAATTATGTAATAAATGCAAAATCTTTAAACGTATACTTCATATAAACAAACAAAAGGTGAAAATCTGATACTTTTAATACAAATTAATATGTTTAAAGAAACCCCTAGATTTGAACATTTGCTAAGAATAGCACTCAAATCTCTGCAAATCACTGAAGAACATTATCTGACCTCTCATCTCTCCTGTCACTCCTGAAGAACAGCTTCAATATCCCTCGAAAGACATCAGGCCGGAAGACCAGCAAATAACTGCAATGAAAACCACAATAAACCTTTGCTTTCCATTCAGGGCTGAAGATCAAACTCAATTAAAGTGGATGACAGTTGTAGGACATGTGATTGTAGTTTTATAGCCTCAGCGGTGCATGTGATTGTGTTTGGAGACACGGTTTGGGAGCGTTTGATTAGATCAGACTACAGTTCAAAGAGGATTCTGGACAAAAATTAGCTTGATCAGTGGAAAACAACATGTGTAACACAGCACAAGAGACACAAACACAGATTTTCTGTCTATAGATCCCTTAAAGACAGCATGCTCTGAAATACAACAGCTCTAGTAAGTGAACTTACCAAACATCTGGATTCACACACAGCTAATTAAAATATGAGCTGAAAATATTTTGCTAACGTTGCTATTTATGAAAACCTTGTTTAGCTATAACATTTTTTAAAAATAAATAAATAAATAATGTAATCATGTTTTGAGAACGCTGTTAAAGATCAGATATTTTTAAATGAACATTATTGTAATATCACTGGAATAAATATTTGTGACCCTGAACCACAAAAAAGGGTAAATTTCATGATATGGAGATATACATCATCTAAAATGCTGAATAAATAAGCTTTCCATTGATGTGCGTTTTGTTAGGATATGACAATATTTGACAACTATTTGAAAATCTGGAATCTAAGGGTGCAAATAAAACATTATGGTTGCTTAGTCACGTTTAGAGAGCCTTGGGTAGTGTTTGTAATGGTTAACAGCATTAACTGCGTCTGAGGTAAATAAAGCGATGCACAATTATGGATCCTCACAGAAACATTATCAGTCCTCCGGAAAAATACACACTGTACGCTAAAGTTTGTTCACAGATGGGTATCTCTTTTAAAAGATAAAGTGCATGTTGTCTGTTATCTACCAGAGTTTCCATAACTCTAAAGGATCATTAAAACAGCAGAAAGAAAGAGCAACCAAATCATCTGCTGGTCAAACATGGTACTGCATTTTCAAACTTGTCCAAATTAAGTTCTTAGCAATTCATATTACTAATCAAAAAATAAGTTTTGATATAAGCCTATTTACGGTAGCACATTTACAAAATATCCTCATGCAACATGATCTTTACTTAATATCCCAACGATTTTTGGCATGAAAGAAAAATTGTTCATTTTGACCAATACATGTTTTGTTGGCTATTGCTACTAATATACCTTTTCTTCATTTGATTGCATTTGTGCTCCAGGGTCACAAATGTAAATATTAGGAATCAGATATTTAGAGTTTAGAGTTAAGCTATAAGACATAATCAAAACAAACTAGAAAAGTTCTTGAAGACAAGCTTTAAGTTGACCAGAAAGTTTGAACATATAGCACCCACTTACTGTAGACATTAGTCGTTTCTTTGATTGAGAAACTTTATGAAGTCTGCAACAAAGTCAAAGTATTACCTCCATATGAGGCTCCATCTCTGAGAGTAAATAACTTGGTCAGTTTCAGTAAATGACTGTAGTTTAGGGAAGTGAAACTTTGGAAAAAAGCAGAAGTTAGGAAACATAATTCAAATGTGAACTACAGTCTCATAAGACCGAGAGCAACTTCATCTACTGCAGACGGGTAAGATATATTATCTATCTATCTATCTGACTGTCAGTCTGTCTGTCGATCTATCTGTTTATCTATCTATCCAACCTGATACCAATAGGAGCATTTGGTTATAGAGTATGCTGAACCAAAATAAATCTGATCAGTTACAAACAATGCAGGTAACAGGAAAAATGTTCATGTTTAAGATCATTTAAATGCTAATTAAACAGTTTTAAATATTCAACTGATGTGCAGTTTACAGCATTTAAATGCCAACATTACCATATTCTTAATATAGTGAGTAAGGCAACGCAAACACACGTCTATAGAGGTGCAGGTTGTATAGGAAAAAATTAAGACCTAATAAAGAGGGAATAACCGCACACTCACTTAAAGGAATAATTCACCCCAAAATGAAAATTCTGTCCTCATTTACTCAAGTAGTTCCAAATATTGATGAATTTTGATATTTTGAAGATATTTTGTAACCAGGCTGTTTTGGTTACCATTGACTTCCATAGTATTTTTTTCCTACTATGGAAGTCAATGATGGCCCAAATCAGCCTGGTTACAAAATATCTTCAAAATATCTTCTATTGTGTTCAGCAGAACAAAAATAATAATACAAGTTTGGAACTACTCGAGGGTGAGTAAATGATGACAGTATTTTCATTTTTGGGTGAACTATTCCTTTAAGCATAGACTATTTATTAACCAATGTTTTGGCAAGGCTACCAGTCGAAATGTTGGTAAGAAGTCTATGCTTAAGTGAGTGTGCGGTTGTTCCCTCTCAATCATATTAATCACATTACCATATTATACCATAAGATTTACTCTGTAATGTCTTTTGATTTACAGTAAAAGTAGTCCAAATGCACCATTTCCCAAAAGCCTTCATTTTCATTTATTAATTTCTTTAATTTCAGCACGTTTAAAATACTGCTATGCAACCACAATGCAAACTGCTACTTGAGTAAAAGTGAAAACCGACAAGCAAAAAAAAATGCGGTTGACTTAAAACAGGAATTGAAATCAAGTGTTTTTTCCCCTTCAGAAAGATGAAGCTGTCGGGCTGGTGGCTGCTGTCTGTTTATATCACGTGTTTCCAGCCGTCTCTCATCCTGACCATCAAGCGGATCATAGTGAACTACTCATCTCAGAACCTCTCCTCGGTTCCCCCGGGCCTCAAACCGTCAACGGAGGACTTGGATCTATCGTTGAATCACATCCAGACACTGACCGCCAAAGACTTTATCACAACACCACGACTCCACTTCCTCAATCTGTCCTGGAATATACTGGAGAACATAGACATGGACACATTTAACTCCACACCAACTTTGGAGATCTTGGATCTGTCACACAACAGACTCCAGAACCTCTCAGACCAACCGTACCTGCTTAAAACGGGATGTCTGCAGCTCTTAGATTTGTCCTCCAACTTGTTTTCCATCATGGCACTAGGAAGGGAATTTTCCACCTTGAAACGCCTGCAGTGGTTGGGCCTGAGCGCCAAATCAATCAGCAACCAAGACTTCACTTACATCGCCGATATTACCCTTAAAACGCTTTTTATTAATGCACACGGCCTACAGGCGTATGAGGAGAACAGTCTCACAGAAGTACGCTCAGATAAAGCTATCATCGCCTTGTCCAATAGCAACCTTGACACTGCAATGGCCGTTGATGTTTTTGCGGCGTTTAAAGAAGTCGTGTTCACTTCTGTGGACAGTGGGATGAAGGTCATCCAGCAGATACACCGCAGAGGGATCTTACGCACCGTTAGCTTGGAAATCTCCAAAGTGAAAACCACCTGGGAAGTTCTAACAAGCTGCGTAAACACAGTATTGCAGTCTACAATTCGACAGCTTTCTTTTTCAGACCTTACTATGACAAAAATGGAAGACGGCATGCCGTTGTCCACAAGCCGCATGCTGGACTCTTTCTCTACGACAAGAGCATCCGTAACCGAATTCATCTTCGATCAAAAAGAGCTCTATGACTTCTTCATAAACATGCCTGCAAGAAACGTCAGTTTAACCCAAACGCCAATCATCTTCATGACCTGTCCTTCGACGGTTAGCCAGATCGAGGTGTTGGACTTGTCCGATTGCGCTCTTACGGAAAACGTCTTCTCGGTTGATCCGGATACTGAATGCAGTACATTGACAAACCTGGTCAAGTTGGTTCTGAGGGGCAACGACTTGAAGCTCCTTAGACCGCTGACCTCAAGAATCCATCTCATGGATTCGCTTCAATACGTCGACCTAAGTCAGAACACACTCACCTATTCCGAGGAACAAGGCAAGTGCGTTTGGCCTCTCAAAGTTGTCCAACTGGATTTGTCTTCAAATGGGTTCGACCAGAGCATCTTCATGTGTTTGCCCGATACTATATGTATTCTAAACCTTCGGAATAACCGAATTACCTCAGTTCCTTCAGATCTTCGGGTTTTTGAAGGCTTGAGGGTCCTTGACCTTATGGACAACCGCCTTCTAGACCTTCCCACCTGCCAAGGGTTCCCAAACCTGCAGAAGCTCTCTGCAAGATCCAACTCCATTCATTCGCCTTTACCGGAAGCCCTTAAGACTTGTCCGCATGTTAAAGATCTGGACTTGAGTCGCAACCCTTTCATCTGCACCTGTGCTTTGCGTGAATTCACTGCTCTGATCAAAGACAGAGCGAAACGCCCGAGAGGAGAAACTCTTGGTTTGACTCTTGGACACTGGCCGGAAGGATACCGATGCAGTTACCCAGAATCCTGGAGCAACTCCTTACTAGAAGACTTCTACCTTCCTGAGATCTCCTGCAACGCTTGGATCCTGGCTATTACTATTCTGATCCCGACAATCACTTTAATAGTCGCTGTTAGCCTTCTCTGCAATCGCTTGGACGTGCCGTGGTACCTCAAGATGATCTGGAAATGGACACGAGCCAAGCACAACGCTATAACTTCCCTAAGGAAATCGGAAGACTTGGAAGGGTTGTGCTTCCATGCATTTGTCTCGTACAGCCAAAAGAATGCAGACTGGGTCAAATTGCAATTTCTTCCCAAGCTTGAAGGTGACTACGGCTTGCGAGTGTGTCACCATGAGCGTGACTTCATCCCGGGAAAGACAATCGTCCAGAACATCCTCCGATGCATCGAGCAGAGCCGGAGGTGCGTCTTTGTGCTTTCCTCTCACTTCGTCCAGAGCGAATGGTGCCACTACGAACTCTACTTCGCTAATCACCAGCGGGTGACCCGAGGGATGGACAGCATCATCCTCATTCTGCTGGAGCCTCTGCCATTGTATCTCATTCCCTCCAAATACTACCAGCTCAAGTCTATGATGTCCAGACGCACCTATCTGGAGTGGCCACCGGAGGGAGCCAAGCAGATACTCTTCTGGGCAAATCTCAGAGCAGCTCTGCAGGCCGACCTTCCCAGTCCATCAGAGAGAGAAGAATAGTGATTAGAGGAATTTTACTAATCATTTCAGACTGTTGAGCAAATAATTATTTGAAGCAGTGGTTTCCAACCAGAGGTCTTCAGCAAACTTCCACATCAAGATGACTTAAAATGACTTGAAATAAGATAAGGCATGTCTAAAATTTAAATATTTTTTGAAATGGAAAATGGATTAGAAAATAATAATAATAATTAACTTAAAACTATATAGTGTTTTTAAAATATATTATTCCAAAAAATCCATAATTATATTTGTTTTAACTTCTAAATTTCTTACTATAATACGGAAAGATTTCACACTCTAAATAAATATATAATACAATTATTAAATACATCACAGAAAAATATCATTAAAATGTAAGCATTTTTCATTTTAAGGCAGAACCTTTTTTTTTTATATATAAAAAACTAAATTTAATTTATGCTTACATGTCATTGTACATTATTTATTTATTGCATGATGCAATACTTATAAAATTTCATGATGCAATACTTTTATTATTTCATTCAGTCTAAAAGTATTTTCCAAGCTCCAAAATATTTTATTGGTATAATTTTCGTAAAAATTGTATTACAAAATACTTAATTCTTATGCAATGAATCACAAACAACTGAAAAAAGGCATGTATATTCATTGCTCAAAAAGGGAACCCTGAAGAAAATGCAGAAATTTAAGGACTTGGAGTCAAAAAGGTTAAGAGCCACTGTCTTAAAGTTATTAATTACAAAGATTAGTACCTAGTATGCAAAAGTACCAATCTTTGAAATGAATAGCCATAAACTGGACAAAAGATATCCCGAGATTTACAGTGAACAGGGACCTTGTGATGGATAAACTGAAATAGGTAGAGAATGAGAATTAAATATTTAGCAAAAGAACAAATGTTTTATTTATTATGTGCTGCCAGCACAACATTATATTACACAATTACACAAGACAGTCTAGTTAGTATGAAGTATTTTACAACAAGAACAATACAATGTGAACATATTGCATTTGCTTGAAAAGTGAATTTTGCATTTTACAGACAAATAATAAGAAAATGCTGAATATGTTTGAATGTTTGTTAATTAATAACTAAAATAAAACCATGACCTAAATAAGATCTGCTCAATGTCCAGTGCTTTGTGACCGAAGCTTCATCACATTTCAAAAAAGTCTGAGAAGTAACAAAGCTGGGCTGATCCATAGGTTAAAGGTCAGAGGTCGCTCAGGGTAATGACTGGACAAGGATTATCTTTTCATTAATGCAGAAGCGGTGGAGAACCGTGAGCAGGTTTTCTCCGCACCGTGACACCTGACGCTCCATCGCCAGCCGAAAATCCTCCTTCACACCTTTGGTGATTCCTCGAGTCACGGTGTGATGCCTGTGAAAACACACACACGCACGCTGTTTGAGAACACACTGAGCTGACACGGGTCACCAAATACAGAAAGAACTGAGTACTGAACCAATGTGAACGTGAACTTTATTCAGAACTCATATAAGAAACTAAACAGCTTCGAAGCAGTTTCTCCACATTCAGACAGATATAAGAGCAACGCTCTTCCAATCAAACACTGAACACACACACACACTGTGGCAGAAAATACACATAAGGGTGAACCTCACAAAGAAACATCTGCCTCATATTGCAACTGAAATTTAAAAATTAAATAAATAAACATACATAAAATAAAAAAAGATTTTTTTTGTTTACAAAACCTGTTTGTGTACTTTTATCTATATATTTCTATTCATATAATTTGTTATATGTAAATATATTTAATATATAAACATTACATATTTTTTCTTAAATGTATATCTTTTGTATATATACATAATAAATATAAACTGTACACATACATATTATTTGAGCAAAATAATTGGACGTTATTAATCGTAATACAATAGAATAATATTACAATACAAATAAAGATTTAGAATTGTAAATAAATAAAGTAAAATAAAATAAAATATATAATTTATAAATAAATAAAACAACAGCCTATTTTATATGATGGTACTTTTATTTCTGTTTGTTTTTGCAATTTTAAGCACATTAAAATCTAATGTGAAAACATAAATCTCTAAATAAATGATTCCCAGGTGCGATACAACTCAGACATTTCTTGACATGACCTGTGAGATTCACTCATGAATGTAAAACGCTGCATTTCAATGAAAAAAAAAAAAAAAGAACACAATGTAATATAAAACGAACGAAAGACAGTCTTCGAACACTTCACAACAACTTGAGTAAAACACAACGGAAAAGGAGCCGTATGAGAACGGGAACGACCTTGCAAAATGAAAATGCTTGAGCGGAATGAAGAGAAATAATAGGAGGAGAATATGAACACATGATCAGGCTGGGAGGAGGCTGGGAGGGTTGGGGGCGGGGTTTGGGTGAAGGGGGAGGGGTACCTGTCAGCCTTCTGAGCCCCTGGAAGCAGCAGGGTGTTTAACTCCACCCCCAGGGCGGGGCTAGGGTTCCTACGGACAGCAAACACTCATAAACGCACCGCCAGCATGAGCAGAGCTGATTTACTCCCACAGAGGAATAAACGCTCCAAGAGCTAGCGGCACAGCCAAAGACTACCATTACACAGCTTCAGATAACATTTTCCTAATCTATTTTCACCTAAAATACCATTATGACAAAACAGGGTCATTTTTGATTGATTTACAATGTAAAGGAACAGTTCTTAGTTTATTTAAAATCAGACATGATGAATGCAATCATATATTTTTATATAATTGATATCCTTTATATTTGTAAGCACAGTCTTAAAAAAAACAAAAAAAAAACAAAAAACAAAAAAAAGGTTTCTAAAATAAATTTTTTGAAGTAATGCCACAGAAAAAGGGTCATTCCGGGTCAAATCAACTACCTGCCCGTCTTAATTGTTTCTTGAGAAAGACAAACATAAATAGGGAGCTAAAATGAGATTCAGAGCCAAATTACAGCTTAAACTTGACTTTAGAAATACTGAAGCATCATTTTATTTTTAATTATATGTATTTGTAAAATCTGTTGACTTTAGAAATCTGTGTTGCATTGTGCGTCAATGATGGCTGCTCAAAAATGTGAAAAAGCACTTTTTTTGTGCTCCAATATTTGCCTGCAAGTTTTAAAGCTATTTTAATATCCTTTTAGAATTTGGTTCTTAACAAACTTTTCTTTAAGTATCTGTATTTTTAAGACTCTATATGGTTCAATCCCAGATATATGGGGATCTAAATGTACCATAAAACATACCTGTCTGAATGGCATAAATATACTTTTTTCCAACGTTTGCATGTGTTTAACTCTAGAAGTATTGAAGATATCTTAATATTCTTTCAGATTCTGGTTCTTAATGAACTTTTCTTTGTTTTTAGGGTCTGGTGTGGTTCAGCCCCAAAGATATGGGAATCTAAATATGACTCCATGTCCAATTTTCTGAATTTTACCCATTTTCAGTGGTTGTCAAAACCAAATATGGGTCTAAAGAACAAATGAATTTAAGTAATTCTTTCCCAAAAAAACAAAAACAAATCACTATTTTGACCTCTGGCTGAGTTGACACGAAATGACCAGAAATCATTTTGGTTCCCAAATAGAACCTTTCTGTTATAAGTTCTTAAAACCTCAAGTAACTTTTTACACTATAAAGAACCTTTAGTGGTTCTGTGGATAATAAAGGTTCCTAATGGAACCATCAATAAAGAACTTACTAAATCGTTTATTTGTTCATCATGAGGATCGATCCTAAACAGACCTGAACTGAGCAAGTTGCCACCCCTTTAAAACCCTACACAATGTCAGACATAGACCATAAAACTGATCAAAAAGCAGCTAGAGGACATCAGCACTAAAGCAGGGTAAAGAAAACACAAGCAAACCGCCTTCTTCGACTGTTAGTCTTAACCGCAGCCTATTCAATATGTCCAAAACAAAAGGAGAAAGGAAACAGGAAGGAGGGAGAGACCTTCGATGACCACTTCTCATCATCTCCAGTTCCATTGGCTGATGTGTGTGATGTGGGCGGGACTTACTTGATAAGCATCCCCTGATTGGGCAGCAGCTCCAGCTGGACCCGCCCTCCTTCTGTCGTGCGAAGGTAAGCAAACTCTTCTAGCATGTCAATGTCTCAGAGAGAGCTGGTCAAGGACAGACAGTCATATAAACATACACTCATTCTGAATTACGACTGGATGCAGTTTAGCATGTTAAACGATCCTACGGTGTGAAAAAATAACTCTATAAAGCTACTGAATCAATTTTGTCCATATAAACTTCAATATCTGCACCAAATTGCATAGTTTTGCTCAGTTTGGGCAAAATGGAGAATTTTTTCTACTATTTTCAGGTATTGTATTCTCACTGTATCAGATTATATGAGCCATAAAAGCCTGATGGGGGAAATATGATGAAACATAAAATAAATCTTGTATAAATGTTCAATGAACTCTTGAAATAGATTTTATTTAATATGTCTGCTTTTTAATGATTCATTTTAGTAGTCAATTTTTTATATTTATATAAATTGTATCATATATAAATATATAAATGTAGCATTCTTCTTAAACATATACATGCATGTGTGTGTATTTTTATATACATAATAAATATTCACAGTACACACACACATGCGTGTTTGGTAACACTTAAAGCCTTTATGTTTAATGCATTATAAAGGTTTATAAGAGGTTATAATGCATTATAATGATTCCTAATGTGCATTGTAATACATGCTATATTGTTAAATATAAGTCATGGATCATGACACTCTTCTGAAGGATACTGGTGACGTAGTTGAAGAAGTTCTCGTACTGGAAGCTGCCTTGCTGGCAGATCTTATCCACCGCCTTCAGGAAGAGATTCTCACCCTGTGGCCAATCATACTGCAGGAGAACAATCACGTGACCCAGAGCCAGGTCGTCTCTGTTATCTGTGAAGGCCCTCAGCTTAGAAAGAGAGGAAACGAGTTAAAAACCCAAACAAGTGCTGAGCAGGTGAGAGGTTCGGATCCGGTACCTTAAAACAGGCCAGCATGAGCTGAAGACAGAAGGGAAGGATGGATTTACTGGTGCAGGGGACGAGCCTCAGATCGTTACCTAGCAACACAGGAGAGAGACATCCCTATTACGGTAAATACCTGGCTCATGAATATTAATTAGATGGCATGCGCTGCCGGTTTCAGAGTAACATGTAAAATGTAAAAGTTTTGAAAAGTGACGTTCAAAGTTATTTTCCAAATGGTTCAAATACAAAACAAAGTCTTCAGAGTAAAAAGTAATTTTTCAGATATTTAAACAAACCAACATTTTCATTTTAGTTACTTCAGCAACTAGCTTTAACATGCAACTATATAAAAAGTTTTATATTTTATTTTATTTCAAGTGACAAAAATGTTTGTGATGCTTTTAATTTATGTTAACTATATTTCTCCTTATGGAAAAAAGGTTGACACTTCACAAGGATTCATTTGTTAACATTTATTAACTACAGTAGTAAATATAAACAAACACCACAATAGAACACATAAAACAATGTATTTTTTATTAACTAACACTAACAAAGATTAATATATGCTCTTAAGATATATTGTTTGTTAATTCATATCACCAAATGTTAATAAATGGTACCTTACTGTTACCATTTATAATTTCGGTTTCCACAACGTTTACTACAGTGAAACAAATCTAAGATTTCTATGAACATCGGTTCTGTTCATGACTACCAAAAATAGATTTTTAACATTCAGTTGCTAGTTTGTTTACATAATGGCACTATATAATTAAAAAACACACACGTGCTCATCAATTATTTGCACATTTTTGCTACACAGATTTTTTAAATTATTATTATTATTATTATAATATGAATTAGTCTTGAATAAGTCACGGGTTAACAACATCAGGTGGAAAACAAAGTTAAAAAAAAGTAAAAATAGCAAACTTTTTAAACAGAATTAAAGCTTTTTAATGCATGATTTAATTTATTTTAAATATTGCTGTTGTAATGGGTATCATATAAAGTTAGGCAGTGCAACATCCAATTAATGTATGCTGCTAGTATTAACACAACCAAAAAAAGAACAAGGGTTAATAAAATAAAACAAAAAAGTAGTGTAATAAAACAGTAGTTTATATACGTGCTACAGACGCACCTTTCCTGGTTTTGCTGCGAGGTTTGCGCTGCTCCTCTCCGCTCTTCAGCGCTTCTTGATTCTGAGGCATCAGACCAGACACCACCTCCAGAAGCTTCTCACACGCCATCTGACAAACCACAGCGTCAACAGACACGCTAAACACAGCAGGCCTAATGTGTGTGTGTGAGTGTTTGCTGTGCTATACTTGTGAGAACCAATTATTGAGAAGCCACCAGCTAGGGTTGGTGTGTGTGTGTGTGTGTGTGTTACCCTGTACTCTCCCAGGGCGTAGTGACAGGAGGCCTGCTGGATGATGGCCCTCTGCGTCTCCAGACTCGAGGAGCTGGAGAGAGAGTTCTGGTTCTGGTTCTGCTGGATCTGGAGCGATGACATCAGAGAAAGACTGGACAGAGCCTTCCTGTACTGACCCTGAACAACACACAGACGAGTAAAGACTGATCACTGCAGCAAAATAATCACGATTAATCCCAACTAACAGTAAAGATTTTAAATATACTTTTATATTGCAATAATTTCACATTCAATTGTTAAATTAATCTACAAACAACAAAGATAATATTTGTATAATGGCATCTTTTTTCGTGACTGAAGGCCAGCATCACTCTAACGTCTCTGGAGTAGTTTTTCCATTAGTAACTATTTAATCATTGATTAGACATTCAACATTACAAAGCATCAGTTTTACCTTTTAAAGAAACTTCTAGTTTGAGTGAACTTCAACAATCAACAATACATTTTTACTTATAGAAATATACAAAAACTGAAATGTAAGTTATCAGACACATTCTAAATTAAATATAGATGAGTCCTTAAAGCTATAAAAGTTAAAAACTATCAAGTATAAAATCTTTTTTTCTTTGATTAATAGACATCACAGCAGCTGGTTATTTCTTTAAGAGCTGCCGCTGCTGAATGTGACACGGTTCTGAATCTTATTTACTCTTTTTACCTTTTCTGACCCACTTCTCTATTAATGAGCTGACGAGTTAAATCGTGTGTGTTAGATGAGAGAGGGCTGCTCCAGGACATATAGCTCATATTAAATATATTACATGCTTGCACAGTTTATGGCAGCTTTAATTGTCTTTTTGGTAGCTTCATTTTGACACTACTAGTTTTTATAGAAAAAATATTTACAATAAATAATAAATGACCTATATTATCAATCAATCAAATAAAAAAAACCTCACATCATACCTGATAAATGATCATATCTGTGAGGAAAATACGAAACCACATCCACATCTCAGTTTTCCACGCTGAGCAGATCTTGACAAACTCTGGAACGAAACAGTAACACAGGAGTTCATCAGTAAACTAACCGTAACGTGTAGAACGTACAGTTATCCAGAGAGACAGAGACAGACCGGCCTCCAGGCTCTGGTGTGAGTGCAGCAGGTCCCAGCTCTCTCTGGCCGTACGAAAGTGCTCTAAAGTCTCAGCCCAACCCAGCATCTCTGCTTTATTCACCACAACGTGTCGCCCTCTGCCTTTGGCCAACATGTCCTCATCATCGGAGCTCTACACACACACACACACAGCAGTCATGTTCACCACATTCATTTGCATATGCTCATGTAGAAATAATAATAATAGAAAGGCTCACCATGGTTTTCTCCCGTCCGTCGGCCAGCTTGCGTTTCTTGTGTGTGTGTTTTCTCTCCACTTCTACATCAGTGTAAACACTGGACAGATCCTCCAGCAGAACCCATGGACACGAGCTCAGAGACGAGTGACCTGATGACACACAAACAACTTATTTACTCATAATATACAACTAATCAATAACAATACAAAATACTTCAAAATAACAATAATAATAATTATTATTATTTTATTTAACAACAGCACAATAGACAGATTGTTTAGGCTTCTGTTGTTTTATATACAGCTACTTATAAATACTATAACATATCCTAACACACACCCGAGCAGAAGACATTCTGCATAAATGAGGACGCCACCGAAATAATATTCTGTTAGATCTCATTCACTTCTGAGTACAAATGAGTTGAACTGACCCTGGAAGAGCGACGGCTGCACGGCAGAGATGTAGTGAAAGGAGCTGTGAAACAGGACCAGTGTGCAGCAGGTGACGATCTGAGCACAGCAGCGTGACAAACCTTCACTGTCCGTGGCAGACACGTACCGACACAACTCTGAAACACGCTGCAGGAGCTCCGGGTACGACCTACCACACACACACACACACACACGAGAGCTGATCATATGTATCAGTCATAAAAGTTAGTTCACCCCAGAATTAAAATTCTGTCATTAATTACTCACCCTCGTGTCGTTCCAAACCCATAAGACCTTTGTTTATCTTCAGAACACAAATGAAGATATTACTGATGATATCAGAGAGCTATCTGACCCTCCATAGACAGCAACACAACTGAAATGATTATGTTTGAACCACTGATATCACATATCAGACTGTTTTTGTTTACTACATTAATTGTCGTAGGATCCTTGCTCTCTATAAAGGGACAGAAAGCTCTGGGATTTCATCAGTAATATCTTCATTTGTGTTCTGAAGATGAACGGAGGTCTTATGTGTTTGGAACGACACGAGGGTGAGTAATTCATGACAGGATTTTCATTTTTGGGTGAACTAACACTTTAAGACACTGTTTCTCGGATGCTCACCGACTTGCTTTCTCTCCCTGCCAATCACAGAGCGAGCCAACCACGCCCACCATCTCCAGCAGCCTATCCCAGGGCTCCGTCACCACAGACGACTTCTCTGACAGCCCGTCAATCACATACCTCTGACTCCGCCCCCGGCCCGGAGACTTGAGCCCGCCCACTTCCTGAGAGCCTGAGGAAACACAAACCATAAGCCATCGAACAACAACACTAACAAACACATATGTATAGTGGGCACAATATGCACATTTTCTGTATTCATCAAATACCTAAATTACTTCCTAGTGCCAAAATTCACCCACAATTCATAGTTTTATTGCACACACACACACACACACACAAAAAAAAGTAAACAAATAAGCGGTTTACCCTGTATCTGTCCGTCTGCGGACGGCTCACGTGTGACGTAACAAATGTAAAACTCTGCAGCTTTGTGCATGTATTTATACAGCAGACTGACAGGAAGACACATCTCTGGGTTATTCAGGATCAGAGGCAGAACGTCACACACTGAAAGAGATGAAAACCAGATGAAGAACAAACACAGGATTCTCACACTCTGCTCAAAGAGAAAGCATAAGAGATGATGAATCCGCACCAAACAGCTTCCTGAAGCAGTTGACAGGAGTGTCCAGATTCTCCACAGTCTCTGCCTCCAATAACGACTCTCCTAAACTCACCTGAGAGAGAGGTCAAGGTCAGAGGTCAAGTGTGCATTTGTTTCATTAAAAAATATCTGTAAAAAATATTTTTTAAAGACAATGCAATGACCCATAAAATAGAAAATATTAGTATTAGTGCACATTTTTATTGTCTAAATATTTGACAGTCTTCAAAGCAAGCATATCGATGTGGATTTCATACAATATTTGTTTTATTTCAGGTTGCCTTTTTAAAAACTAAATAAGTATTTGTGAGCTCACTCCATGCTGAACGACAGACTCGGGGAATCTCTTGAGCAGCAGCAGCAGCATCTCTGCTTTCTCCAGCGTGTTAAAACACTGTTCTGTGGCCTTCAGGAGCATCTTACACTGAACCGGCCCTGGGAGAGTCTCAAAAACACCTGCACACACACACAGAGACACACACACACACAGAGACACACACAGACACACACAAATGATTACTGAACAAAATACAACCGTCACATACATGTGATTAACTACTGTACAGCAGATGATAAACACACATAAGGGTTATTAACTAAAAATAAACTATTAAAACATTTTTGTTAATGAAAATAAAGCTAAAATTTTAAATAATATATATAAATATATATAATTAGAATAAAACAGAAAAATATTTTTGTTAACTGAAATATTGCAGAATTAAAATATTAAATAAAATACAAATAAAGATATTAAACCATCTTTGTACCTTTTTGTACAACAAAAACAAAAAAATATATAATTATTGGAAGATTTAAAAAAAATAACTTTTTTAATTTCTTTTAATTTAGAAATGTTACCCTGGCAAATAACTTAAATAAGTTGAACTAAAACTGAACTGAAACCAAAACTTAGATTAAAAAAAAAACAGAAATAATGATATAAAAAACATAAAACTAATTAAAAAGGGATTACAAAAACACATTAAACAATTACTAAAAAAGTAGCCAAAATTAAAACAGAAAATATAAACGTAAAAAACTAATTCAAAATGTTAAACATAAAAACTATAAAATTATTAAATAACACTGACACACACA
>JAUCMR010000150.1:509603-523457 GCA_032357425.1 Enteromius argenteus | reverse complement strand
CCTGTGACAAGCAGTGAGAAATTACATAGACAACACAACCAGCAGAGGGAGCCGGGAAGGCACCCTGATCCGTGACAATAATAAGAGTCCTTAACATTCTAACAGAGAAACACAGGCAGGGGAAGCCCAAACATAACAGTCCGGGGTGCACAATCATAACAGGTTACTTTAGTTGTTTAAAAGTTACAAAATACATTTTTGAGCAAGTACATAATCAGACAGCGTTCAAAATCTCCTTGCCTTATAGCCTAATTCACAATGGTAAGCTTATAATAATGTTTTCTATTTTGAGTGGTACTGGTAGAAATTTTCTGGGAAATTTGAGCATGCCGTTGCACCATATATGTCACGTCTGTAAACATAAAGAAGTTGTCCTGGCTACTAGGCTATCACATGTAAGGATCCTGCAGGTGGAGGACTGATTATAGCCTTTTTGTGTGTTCAAACATGAGTGACTGAAATTAGATGATATTCCAGTTTTAAATGTGCATTTGATTACAGATAGTGGATTTGATTACAGATGTGGAATTATATAATATATGTACCAATTCTAAGGAAGAATAATTTACTTTTTGGGTATATGAAATTCGAATGGTGTGACAATTAGAGATTAGACAGTACAGGAATTGAAATCTACATATAAATCTAATACACACAACATACACATTGTTAGCATTAACAATTTGATGACAAAGTATAACAGTAATAATAATTTGCCCGGTTTGATGCGATACGAGCTAAACGATTGTTACATTTATTCGCTATTGGTAGCGCAATTTATTGTAATGCTTTTTTCCTCAGTTGATCTGAACAAAAGTGGCAGACTTGTTACTTCCTTGTTCAGGCAACAATATCTGGTAAAAAATTTGTGTCTGTGGGGAAAGGGGGCAGATTCTTTTTACAAAGAATATAGTCAGTTTCCACCATAACCACAGTAAACAAAGCATCGCAGCACCACTGAAACTTATTTACTGTAATCAATTAAATTACCATAGCCTTTTGAAGTGTAAGCTATATCTAAATTTACATGTTTATTTTATTTTTATACATTTCTCTTTTTTTCTTCTCCTGTCACTGCAACTTCTGAACAGGCGAACTCACACACACACAAAGGATATCATATGCCAAAAATCTAAATATATATTGTGAAGACAGTCAAATGCGTGTGTCTCACGCTCATTGGGTGAGAGTTGGCAGCCCTGCACATTGGGTAGGATTAGGGTTGTGGGGTAGATGCGTATCATATGTATGCGAAAACTGTGTATCATATGCACGCCGAACATGTGCATGCCATATATACGCCAAAGTCCATTTTTGCATAACAATACCACAAAATTGTTTTCATTTTATTTTTTTACTTACACTAAAAAGCACTGAAATACATAACAAAAAAAAAGATTTTGGTCTTTCATATAATTTTGTATGCAACAGAATGGATCTAATATATTCTCTCCTCATCTCTGGATTCTCTCCTCAGCTGTCATATCTGGGTCCTCCGTTCAGCGACCCCGGTTTCTCTCCTCCTCGTCCCAACAGCTCCTCTCTTTCGGTGCCCAGCGCAGCGACGCGGGTCGACTTATGGCGTGGTCTGGAGAATGGTGCCCGTCTGGCGCAGAACCAGCGAGCCTACAGCGTTCTCCTGTGTGCCGTGAGGGAGCTGGCACGCTCCACCCTGTGCCCGTACCTCCAGAGCTCACTCATGCACTTCTGCTCCGGCCTCAGCGGCCTGCTGGGCTCAATATCTGGCCTGATGAATGCCCTGGGCTACACCAACCTCCCACCCTCCACGCCCGCTCAGGGCTATGCCCCGCTTCTGTCCACGCAGTTTCAGAACAGCCCTGCTCCTCTGCGGAGTTATGAGCCTCGGGCCACGAGAGAGGGAACAACTCGGGCGGATCTGAAGAGGGGCAGGAGAGGACGGAGGAAAGAAGGAGAGAGCTGGGCTGCCAAAGAGGAGAGAGAGAGAGAGGAAGGAATGGAGCGATGGGGGAAGCGGAGAAGACTGTTGAGCATGGATGATGAGAAAACGCTCAAACTCAACATGAACTACACAGCTTTGAAATTCGGAAACCAGCCTATACTCTACTCATCGGCATCTCTTCAGCATCGCCGGGATGTTCGGTCCACTCACGCTGGACTCTCTCCTCTCTCGCTGCTTTATCAGTACGGAGAGGTTCACACTTTGCTGGCAGCCCCTGTGTTGTCATCTCATCCTGCCTCGAATGACTTCTCGAGGAAGGTGGAGGGATTCTGGGTGCTGAGAGAGCTGCAGAGCTGGCTTTGGAGATCAGCCAAAGATTTCACCAGACTGAAGAAACGACTGCGCGTTTGAGAGGTGTTTCAAAACCTAGCGAGCTGCCTTGTAACAAAATTTTGCAAACCAAAAAAATCACCATTGTGATGTAAGGTGGTTTCCAAAATGATTAGTACATTAGTATTTTCAGCAGCAGCAGCAAAAAAAGTTTTTTTTGTTGTTGTTTTTTTTTGCTGTAGTGTGTCAGTAGGGAACATCAAATATTTATTGTGCTATTAATTGTAATAATCCAGTGAGGGTTTTTGAGATCTGATCTGATCATCACCCAGTCTGTCTGGAATGACATAAAGAAACAGAACAAACTGAAATCCAGAAGAGCTGTGGAGAATGTGTTCAAGACGCTTCAAGAAAGCTACCTGCAAAGCTCCTGAGAAACTTTGCTCAAGTGCACCGAGAAGAAAAGCTGCTTTACTAGATAAAGAAAATATATTATAACATTATTTTTGCAAGCATCCTAATTTTACAACATTTTTGCAGTGCCTAAAACTTTTAATATGACTGTAGCTTTGCAGGTAGCTCTCTTAAAGTGTCTGGGAGACATTGTTCTCCACAGTTCTTCTGGATTTAAAAGTTCAGTTTGTTCTGTTTCTTCCAGTAATTCCGGACAGACTGGATGATGATCAGATCAGATCTTAAAAATCTCACTAGATTACTTTGGTGTGTTTATGCTAGTGTTTTAAACATTTTGGCTGTCATTTTTAGGTCACTAAGGTTTGGACCTTGGTACATTTTCATATTTAAAAATAGAAAAAGTTTTTTAAATGACTAATTAATTAGCACTTTAAAACTCCTCCTATGAGTGTCTGCATGTATAAATCCGTTTAGACGGTTTTCAGAGAGTTTAGACAGATTGTTCAGAGTCTGTGGTATAAAAGTGACTGATAGCAAATAATTCTGAATGCAACTTAAAAGTGTGAGCCTCTGTCGTGTTGCCAGATCCAGCTTTTATACGTGTCTTTAGAATTGTTTATTCAACTAACTGTGATGCTTTAGGAAGTAAAATAAAGCGAGAAGTTGCAGTTTAGAGTTTACAGAGCATGGCCATGTTATTGCTGACTGGATACTACATTTAATAAGACAAATGCAAACACAAAGTCATGCTAAAAGATTTATAAGAGCACTAGACAAAGTTTTATCAGATAGCAATGCTTATTAATGAAAATTATTACAGTAATAAATACAGTTGCATAAATAGCAAACAAATAATACAATTATCAACTCCAAACCTATAGTGAAGTATGAAAAAAAAATAATGCAATAAGTAAGGTAATTTAACAATGTTCATCTTCACAAATAAGAGAAAACATCTTTCACAGACATCTACGTGTGTGTCTCTTTTAAAATTTATATGTGACTCTTGACCACAAAACCCAGTCATAAGGGTAAATTTTTTAAAATTGAGATTTATAAGTCATCTGATAGCTGAATAAATACTGATGTATGGTTTGTTAGGATCAGAAAATATTTGGTCAACATGCAACTATTTGAAAATCTGTAATCTGAGGTTGTGTTTATCATATATCTCACAATTCTTCACTAATATAGCCATGCAGTCATTTTTAAACCAAGCAGTTCTCTCTTTGACTAATGGCTAATTCATGTGTGAATTTAACCTGTTGTGAAATCTGCGTGGGGAGATCGGCTCGTTAGGTTTGGGCAGAGAGCAGAAACAGACAGATTAACATTCTGCAGATGGAGATCTGAGGATCTCAAATCGTCACGCTTTGCACTAAATCACCAAAAAGAAAAGAGCCGCCAGTACGTCACAGACAAAGGGAAGAGAGTGCTCTTTGAGAGAGCCAGACGTGATTCAGCAAAAGGAAAGTGAATCATGCTCGGCGTCATGCAGCAGTGAAAGGGTCAATGGGCAAAAGTGGAGGAAATGTGGCATAATCAAAGAAACAATGGAGAGTTTTTTGCTGCCTCACAAACTGAGTCAGTAATGCCTCATTGACACAGACTCATCTTTTTCCAGACACACAAATACACTCTTACATGTTTGGAAACACATGCACAAATCTGATGTTCAGATGGTGTGTGCGAACAGAAAAGGAAGTATATGAAAGTATATTATACAAAAACTTCAGAATATTTTTAGGCATGGTACCATGCTGATATTATGTTTTCTGGAAATGTACAATAGTTATACAATGGAATTTTTGTAGAAGCAATGAGGACTATATAAATACCATGGTACGGGAATAAGGTCATAATTCAGTACCATGGTATAAGTACTTTGGCATTACTATGTTTTTGAGCATTGAACCATGGTAATACTGACTTTTTTAATGTAAAATAGTAATACCATAGTGCTTTTGTAAAATACTATGTACTATGTAAATAACATGGCATGTGAATATGGTAATAACTTAATACCATGGTAAGTGAATAAGATCCTAATTTTGTAACATGGTATATTTCAAAGTACTATGGTATTACTATAATTTGTAGATGACACCATGGTAATAATATGTTGTTGTTTTTAAAGGTGTAAAATAGTAGTAACATAGTATTTTTGTAGAAACGTTGTGTACTCTGTAAATATCATAGTATGTGAATATGGTAATAACTTAATACAGTGTATATTTCAAAGTACTTTGGCATTCCTATGTTTAGCATTGATCCATGCTAACACTGTGTTGTTTTTTGTTGTTGTTGTTGTCTTAAATGTACAATGGTGATACCATGGTAGAAATGATGAGTACTGTGTAAATACCATGGTAAGTGAATAAGATCATAATTTTGTAACATGGTATATTTCAAAGTATTACTATAATTTGTGGATGACACCATGGTAATACTATGTTGTTGTTGTTTTTAAATGTAAATTAGTAAAACCATGGTATTTTTGTAGAAACATTGTGTACTCTGTAAATACCATGGTATGTGAACATGGTAATGATTTAGCACCACGATATCAAAGGGTTGTGTTTTTGGATATGGTACTATGGTAATAGTACTAAAGTAGTTTGGAGTAACATGGAAAAATTCCAATTGGTATGCGATAATGGTAAGCATTCAGTACCATATTCCCATGCTGTTCCATGAAAGGAAAGTGTTCTTGAAGATTTATTGGGAGGCCACATAAATACCACAGTATAATGTAATAATATACCAAGGTATTTATTTGAAACTCCAATAATGTGTGAACCAAAGAAAAAGTACCATAATACAATGTTTTTGGAAATGTACCACGGTATATATCAAACTACCATGGTATTATTGTGTTTTTAAACAGCATGGCAATCATACTGTACCTTGGAATGCCATTGTCTTTGCCATACAGTCTATTACCGTTCTTTTACCATGGTACCACCACAGTTCTTTTTTTCTCACATATGACCCAAGTTACAATGCAGATGAGAGGGTGTATAACTAGGAGTGTTTGTGTACAGTCTGTACAGTGATTTCTGTATGTGTGTATAAGTCTGTTATATTTAATTAATACTATTTATTTCTCTGGGGTATGACTGTATGGTGTCACATGGTTATTTTGCAAAGAGTACAAAAGATCTTTACTGGCTACACTATGGGTGTGAGTGTGTTTGTGTGTGTGTGTGTGCATGCATGTGGTGTGTGTGTCTTACCCCTTGAGGAAAAACCAGAGGGACTGGGAGAATAGCAAGAGTTTTATTTGTCTGTCTAAGCTAAATTTATGACCACTCCGTTCTTTCATGTAATCCCACATCCTCTCATCCCTCTCTTCCCTTCTATCTCTCTCTCACGCCTCTCCTCTTCCCTAGTGCTCACCTACTGACACACACATGCACACACACATACACACACACACGTTTACTTAAATGGGAACATTGCATAGACTTCTATTGTTTTCATATAGTTAGAAATACTATAACAGATAATACACACCCTAATACTAACAGAAAACTTTCAGCTTTTTTTTACAGTTTACTTTATTTTTATACATTTTTTATCAGTGCATGTTTCCAAAGTAAGATTTTGTCAGGTTTAGTTTTCAAATTAGTCTCCAAAATATGGTTAAGCAGGTACATACAAACATATTCATACATCAGATCAAAACAAAATGTCTTTTCACACTGACACTTATGGATAAACATCGCAGGTCAAACACAGTCAGCCAGCATTGAAACGAACAAACACTCAGGTGCTTATTGTTTTTTTTTTCCTCAGGCTATGTTTGGGGTAAAATTAAAGGATCAATGAGAATCTGTGTTTCCCTTTGAGCAACACACCTGCACTGGAGTTATCACGGCACCACCACAGCCACACACACACACACAATCACATGCACACACACACGCGCAATCACACACATTTGTTTTGCTATATTTGTGAGGACTTTGATAGACTTTTATTGTTTTTATACTGACCTAATAATATTTTTGTATCGCCCTACATGAAACCTTATTGTATTTTTACATTTTAAGATAAACTTAATTAATTAAAGCATTTTTTTTTGTCATTTATTTCCCTTGTGAGGACCAACCAAGTGTCCTCACAAAGTCAAAAATGTCAGGTTTTACTATCCTTGTGGGGACATTTGGTCCTCACAACTATAGCAAAACAAACACACAGAGACGCACATGCTCAATCACAAACACACACACACATAGGTGTGACAAGTTCTTTTATGCTCAATTATCACAATTTACGGGAAAAGATTTGGTGAGGGAACACACACAGACATAAACACATGGCTGAAGACTCAGCAAAATGCGTAATGCAGAGTCCAGTCAGCTTCGGCCCCTAAATGAATGACCACACATTGGCAACAAAGGCTGCATTGTGCGCCTGAGTGTGTGTGTCATCACGTGTCATTTCTCTGAATCAGTGTGTGTGTGTGTGACTGTTTATGTATCTCCACGACTGTAAAGTAGTTTTATTTGTTTTAGTTTAAAGGCCCCTCTGATGTTGTGCCTGGATCTTTCTGCCATCTGTGCTGCAGAGCTCCAGTCTCACTGCCAATCACACACTAAATCACTCGTCTGTCAGCAGTTCATCAGCAGCAGACTATTTAGTGAGTCTTTATCGCTCCCTCTGTTCTCATTCAGACTGCCCAAGTAAAAAAAAAAAAAAAATGTACAGCCATAATGTAAGTGCTTCACACACTAATTTACTTAAAATACTAAAATTATTCTTTAATATACTTCTTAGAATAAACTTATCTTAGAAATGGATTTAGTTACCACTTGTAGTACATTTGAGTGTATAAAAGATGGGTCAAGTGTACTACGAGTGGTGATGTTAAAAGCACAGTGAGTCTGGAGCACAAAAGCAGTCATCAGTAGCACAGGTATATTTGTAGCAATAGACAACAATACATTGCATGGGTCAAAATAATATATACTTTTTTATGCCAAAAATCATTAGGTAAAAATAAAAAGTATAAATCATGTTCCATGAAGATATTTTGTAAATTTGTACATTTCTTACCATAAATATATAAAAACTTGAACTGGTTGATTAGTATGCATTGCTAAGAACTTAATTTGGACAACTTTAATGGTGATTTAATCAATATTTAGATTTCTTTCACCGTCAGATTCCAGATTTTCGAAATATCTCAGCCAAATATTATTCTTAAATCATACATCAGTGGAAAGGTTATTTATTCAGCTTTCAGATGATGTATAAATGTCAATTTAAAAAATAAAAAAACTCTTTCTTTGTGGTTCTGGGTTACATTTAGTTCATATCCATGGTGTCCCAATAAAGCACAGTTAGGTATGATGAACTTAAGTACTAAAGAATCATTCTTAGTATATTAAGTATAAAATTAGTGCACGAAAATAGAGCACTTTAAGTACATTATGGAAGTGTACTTTTTCTCGTTCTCTCTCATTCTCTCTCTCGTTCTCTCTCTCTCTCTCTCTCTCTGTGTCGAGTCCTGATCACCTGCAGCACATAAAAATTCCTTTTTTCTCTCTCCAGAGTATTGCGCTGATGCCTAGGGAGTTTCTGCATTCCTGTTTCTCTCTCTCTTTCTGTCTCTCTGAAACCCAGCCCTTCCTGTTCATCCAGGATCCCGTCTTTGGCTGCAGGGCTGGGCTGTTCACGATGCGGGGGAAACCTAGGGCACAGGTTGACTGATTTATTGCCTAATCAATTGATCCTCCCAGATAAGAGTCGGTAACCACAGTCACTTTGCATTTATGTTATGTGAGAGTTGCCCTCAAGGAAAAACAGACTTTAATGTACCGTGGCGTGTTTTAGTGTTATTCAACATGTTTTCAGAAAAGATTATGGGTGATTGTTTTGGATCGCCTACAGAGAGTTCAGAGAGAGAGTGTGAATGTAGGTGAATGAGTCAACTATGTGTGTGTGCAAAGTTTTACCTAGTGAGCTGCTTGCTATCTAATGTCTACATATAGACAGCATCTTAACTGAGTGACACCTCATTGAGGTGCTACGTGATCTTCCATAAATGGCTAGAAAGCTATCTCTTAGCATTCACATTCATTGCAATGGAAAAAGAATGCTATGGTTGAAAATTGTCTCACCAATGCTGGAATAATTTGATCAAAATATGAAAAAAATAGTAATGCAAGTAATTACTATGTATATTTTTAAAATGTGATTGATTGCTGTGATCAAATATGAATTTTCAGCATCATTAAACCAGTCTTGTCACATGAACCTTCATAAATCATAAATCATAATATATCATAATATTTTTGTGACAAAAAATAAAAGCATTGAAAGCTGAATAATAGTATTACTTTCTTATTAAAACAACAACAACAAAAATAAATAAAAATGACTCCAACCATAGTGTATGTTGTGTGTAAAACACATTAAGCTATACAAATGTAATAATTCATATTATAATTTAAATGATATTATAATTTAATAATAATTTTTAAATTCTCCTTCCCACATCAGAATATTATGGAAGCCCGTTTCCGGTACTGAATAAAAAAAAAAGACTGACTTTTTTTCTCGTAATTGTAACTGTCATAACGGAGGCTCCTCTACCACCTCCTCCGGACCACCAGAGGGAGATCCCACCGGAGTACTAACCGGTATTCGGACTCCAAATTCCATCATGCCTCTTACCTGGGACTGAGCACACACCTGCACTTCATCACCACACCCACACTCTCATTACCACTTGCATTTAAGCCAGACTCACACGCCAGATCTCCGTGAAGTCTCCGTGTATTCTATAGTTACCTCGTTGCCGACCTTGGACTGTTTATTCCCCTTGTGATTGTTTGCTGCCTGCCCTGACCTTGTTCTCTCATCTCTCGGATTGTGATTGTTTTCTGCCTGCCTCGAACTCAGCCTGTGTACCCTGACTCTGCCTTTGCATTGCCTCCGTTGCTCTTGTTATTCCCACTGACCCTGCCTATTCGACTATTCTAATAAATCAGTTGCAAATGGATCCCGCTCTGCCTGGTCCTTCTTCACAGAAGACTTCGCCACACACTGATTCAGCAGCTATCAGGCAGATCTCGACAGAGCTTTCCGGTCAAGCCTCTCACCTCGCCACCCATCAAGTTCAATTAGAACGACTCACCACCTTGACGGAGGACCTCGTTCAAGCACTGCAGGGACTTCGCTTACCTGCTGCCCCAGGAAGCATCACTCCTACACCTGTTCCCGAGAACGCCCTGCCTGCATCCACTGTAAATCATCTGGCCTTACCAGAAAAGTTAGACGGAACCCCAGCTAAGTGCAAAGGTTCCCTCTTCAATGTTCACTATTCGTTGAGCAACAACCCATGCTCTACCCAAGTGAAGGAAGTCGCATCGCTTTCGTTTGTTCATTGCTACACTCCAGTTGGCAAGATCGGATGGCTCAGCCTTCCCCACGTTTGCCACATTTCTGCTTCCGTGAGGTGTTCGAACATCCGGGCGAGGGTAGAAGTGCTGGAGAACAGCTGCTGGCATTGACTCAGGGCAGAAGAACCGCCGCGGATTACTCCATGGCTTTCCGCACACTTGCAGCTCAGACTCACTGGGTGGGGGATACTTTGAAACTGCTCTTTCGTAAAGGATTGTCCACAGAAATACAGTCCGAACTGGCTTGCCGAGATGAGGGGAGAACCTTGAACAAGTTTATAGAACTTTCAATTCATATCGTCAGTCTCCTACACTCTCGCCGCAGTACTCGCACCTCTGCCTACCTACCTGCGAAGGGCGCTGGAATCTCCTGGAAGTTGGGACAGATTACACGTTGGGGCCCACACTGCCATAACCGCTGCCTAACCAGAGTTTCCCGAATTCAGACCAAAGCCGGGGTTCCCATCCTCTCCTGCTCAGACACCACCTCTTTGCCGCCTGAGTACGACGATCTCCAAGAGGCATTTAGCAAGAAGAGAGCTTCTCAACTCCCTGCACACTCTCCCACTGACTGCGCTATTGAATTACTGCCAGGTACTACACCGCCCAAGGGGCGTGTATTTCCCCTATCTCAACCTGACTCTGTGGCCATGAAGACCTACATCGAGGATGGCTAAAGGATTTATTCGACCTTCGACATCTCCGGCATCTGCTGGATTCTTCTTCGTCAAGAAGAAAGAAGGTGGTCTGAGACCCTGTATCGACTATCGAAGCTTGAATGACATTACAGTGAAATTTCGTTACCCATTGCCCTTAGTGCCATCCGCCCTGGAACAGCACCGTCAGGCCAGGTACTTTACCAAACTCGACCTCCGCAATGCATACAACTTAATTCAGATTTGAAGGGGTGACGAATGGAAAACCGCTTTCTCCACCACTAGTGGGCACTATGAATACCGGGTTATTGCGGCCCCGCTCACCGCTATGACCAAACGTCACTCCCATTGGCTGAATTGGTCAGCTGAGGCTCTGGAAGCCTTCAAGCATCTGAAATCATGTTTTACCTTTACCTTATAGGCTGACGCCTCCAATTATGGGAGTGGGCGTTATCTTGTGTCAATGTCTCGGTACCCCTACTAAGATGTTTCCCTGTGCCTTCTTCCCCCGAAAACTGACAGCCACCGAATACAACTACGACGTTGGCAACCGGAAACTGCTTGCCATGAACTCGCCATGGAGGAGTGGCGACATTGGCTTGAGGGCGCCTGTACTGGTGGCCGAACCAACTGCATTCAGTTTATCCGCAACTGCAATATCTGTCAGACCACCGCACCAACTACCTGCCGGATTGCTCCATCCACTGCCTATACCGCAACGACCTTGGTCACACACTGCACTCTATTTCATTATTGACCTACCTAACTCCCAGGGGCATATGACCATACTCACTATCGTGGACTGATTCTCTAAGGCCTGCCGTCTTATCCCTCTAACAAAGCTTCCTACTGCTCTGGAGACAGCAGAGGTCTTGTGCAACCAAGTATTTTTGTTCTATGGCCTGCTAGTTTCCGACCGTGGACCTCAGTTCACCTCACGCCTCTGGAAAGCCTTTTTCAGTTAACTTAACGTTAACATTAGCTTGACCTCCAGCTATCACCCCCAATCCAATGGCCAATCAGAACGACTTAATCAAGAGATCATTTGTTTCCTTCGATCCTACTGTCAGACCCAACCCAACGAATGGAGCCGCTATCTCTTCTGGGCCGAATACGCTAAAATTCACTGGTCAAACCCGCCACCGGCCTAACCCCGTTTAAATGTGTCATAGGATACCAACCACTTCTGTTCCCGTGGTCAGGAGAGCCCACCGAACTACCTTCTGTCAATGACTGGCTGCAACGCAGCGAAGAGGTATGGGACCAAGCCCACGATCACCTCCAACAAGCCATTTGACGTCAAGAGAATCAAGCTAACTGTCACCGACGTCCTCACCCTAAGTACGCTCCTGGTCAGTGGGTCTGGCTATGCACCCGAGACATCCACCTCTGACACCCCTGCCGCAAGCTCAGTCCCAGGTATGTAGGCCCATTCAAAATTGTTAAACAGATTAACCCTGTGTCATTCCGATTAGAACTACCCTCTAACTATTGCATATCTCAAAAATCAAAAATGTTTTTAACCATTATTTTTGACTACCACTCTTCACACCTATAAAATGCTTGTGATTGCACATAGTTTAATGATAATATCTTTGTCTAAACCTAAAGTAATCTTGACAAACTATATATCATTTCAAAGGTTTAGGACTCTAGGTTTCATATTTGGTGACTGTTTTTAAAAAAACTTGCAGCGCAATAGATAAATAGCGATAGAATCTCCATTTGTGATATGGTGCCAAACACACTTTTATTCTATATGTACATGTGTTTTTATGTGTTTTAGAGATTCAAGAGATTTAGAATTCAAATCAAATATTAAAGTTACTTCCCAAAATATTTCTGAATAGGATGTCTACTTCATAAATATTTTTAAAAATATTGAAAAACATGATTCATAACACTCAAACAATAAATGGAAATCAAGAGTCCCTGTATATCACCTAGTGGAAAAGTTTGGTTCTGCATCCACAAAATCTTTTTATCTCAAAAAAATGTTTATCTCAAAATCTTTTTAGATATCAACCTAAAATCTGACACACAACTTGTTCAGATGATTGCCTTTGATTTTCTTGAAGTTTGCTTTTGTGGCAAACATGCTTTGTAAATTGGCTATTTTATATAAAATATAAAAAATATATATTTTTATTTTTTTTATATTTTCTTACATTTAAACTTCTATAACTTTCAAATTTTACTTTTATAACAGTTTTGGTCAATTCTACAATAATCTGTGAGATTTCACCTTTAAAACGATAGCAATTTTGCATCTGTGCTCTGAAGTATTCAAATTTTTTAACAATTTTTAGCAGAAAAGTCATTGTATGCCTATGCTCAAAAGTGGGACTTACAGTTGAAAGGCTAAACAGTCTTATCTTCACAAATTTGAAATTAAAAAAAGTTGTTAATCTCATCAAGACACTAACAGCAGAATGCACTTTAGGACTAGAGTTGAGGAGCTCTTATTTTCTGTGTATTTCAGTTGCTTTTGAATGGATGCCTATGGTGGTCAAATTGACCCAGGAACATCACAAACGTATAAAAAATTCCGTATGCATATTTCACAACACATCAGCATGTTGAAACTTTGCATACATGTTCATGACCCTAAATGAGGAAAAGTCACAAAATTTCAAGAAAAAAACATAGGTTCATTGGTATTTCAAATAGATTGAAAAAAAAAATTGATAGCTAATTTTTACCATTTTTGGCTGACAAAGTATTTATTTGCATTGAAATGACTGGGAAAATGCAACTTTTTTGCTTCATAGGATAGATAAACCTAAAATAACAAAATATAACCAAGATATGTTATTACTTTGGTTCTGTAGAGTGGCCTTAGAACATAAAAATAGGCGGGTCAAATTGACCTGCTGACAGTACGAATGTAGCTATTTTTGTTTTGGACATTTCAAAACACATCAGCGAGTTGAAACTTTGCAAGCATGTTCTTGACCCTAAATGAGGAAAAGTCACAAAATTAAAAAAAAAACCAACAACATAGGTTTAATAGTGTTTCAAAAAGATTGAAAAAAAGAAATGATATTTTTACCATTTTTGGCTGACAAAATATTTTTTTGTATTGAAATGACTGGGAAAATGCTACTTTTTTGCTTCATAG
>JAUCMR010000150.1:461038-472618 GCA_032357425.1 Enteromius argenteus | reverse complement strand
CAAGATGCTTCTTTCCTTAATATTTCAAAGACAGCAGTTCACAAAAAATGAAACAATCGTGCATTGTTTTGCATTGGCGCTGTATTGGTGAGATTAACAGGTTTTAGGATAAAACCCAAAAGAAACGTATTTTTCTGCAATGGTCTCTTATTTTTTTTTCAGAACTGTATATATATATATATATACACACACATCAATGTTCTCGACAGCCTCGTATTTGAACGTTACGTTACCTGTACTAAATTCTGCAGTTGGCTGATGAACTGTTTGTGCATGGCTTCAGTCAGCTGAGGGTTCTGCTTTGACAGAGGCTGGAAATAGTGGGAAAACCTGTCGAAACTGACACAAAGAGTGGAACTAACTTAGTAAGAGAAAACAGAAGCATCAGTTTCGAAGCGAAGGAAAGGAAAAGCTGTATTTGATACCTGGCGTTGTCCAGCATCCACTGCAGACTCTTCTCCATCACTTTACTGAAGAGCTTGAGTCTCGGTTTAGATTGCGATGACTTAACCGACTCATTCCGACAAGACGAATCCTCGTCCACTTTATCCACACTACTTTTAGCTGAAACAGACTCGACGGTCTTCTCTGAGTCCTCCATGTTTCTCTTGATGTTTACAAAATTCCCCGCCAATAGCAAGCGCATCACGCTACGGAAAGCGAGCAGCCGCCAGTTTCAAACCGTATACCTGAAACGCGTTTCTCCGGACTGAAGGTTCATATTACCTCTCAGCTGTCTCTGTGGTCTATTTCTACTCTCCCCTCATTCTTCTTCACCACGTGGGAGTTAGTCAGTAATACCCCTGCAGCAATGAGTTTAATTAGAGGGCTGCTTTCCACTTTATACTATCTTCCAAAGGTTTATAAATGGTTTTATCGTCCCTATTATTTGCTGTCACTGCTGATGTGTCTGGCGTTTCTCATCGTCCGCAGCTGTCCAGGACTGTGTGAGCATTTACCGTCGCAGAGAGAGGACAACAACTCCTGCGCCTTCGACTGGGTCAGTGCCTATAGAAGCTTCAATGATCTTTGACCTCATATTTTACTATTACTTAATTTTAACCAAATAACACTAGGTCACATGCCTTTGTGCTGTCCCAAAACCACAGTATCTAATGTATTTTTTACAGTAGTGTCATAATTTTAATTATATGTCATGTTGTTTTAAATATGTATTTATAAGTGCAATAAATAAATGTGTATTTTGTTTTATTTATTATTATTTATAAGTCTTTAAAAAAAAAAAAAATCTGAAAAAGCAGTAAAATATTATTACAATTTAAGATTGTTTTCAATGTGAATAAATATATATATATATATATATATATATATACACATACATATATGTTAAAATGTAATTTATTTCTGTGATCAAAGCTAAATTGTTTTTAGCATCATACATTCTTCAGTGTCACATGATCCTTCAGAAATCATTCTAATATGCTGATGTGCTGCTGGAATTTTCAATTAATACTGATTTATAATGTGAAAAAGAAATTTAGCTGCTCAATATTTGTGATACATTTTTTAGGATTCTTTGATGAATACAAACATCATTTATTTGAAATATTAATTATTTATTTACTTATTTATTTATGTATTTTTGTTAAACATTATAAATGTCTTTACTCTAAATTTTTTATTTTTTACATTTTGGTCAGTTTAAAAGAATAAAAGTATTAATTTATTTATTTTTACCCCAATCCTTTGAATGGTTGTGCATCAAGGTTTACAAAAAAAAATAAATATTTTTTTAGTATTTTTTCTTGAGCAGCAAATCAGCATATTAGAATGATTTCTGAAGGATCATGTGACACTGAAGACATCACAGTAAAATACATTTTAAAATGTTTAGAAATGTTTTTATAAAAAAATAATATATTGTTTTCACTGTATGTTTTGATCACATGTATGAAATCTGGAAAAAATACATATAATGTAAATATATGTAAATATACTTGCAAACATTTTCAAATGTGTTTATATATTTGAATAACATGTAATTGCTCTGTATAGAGGGAGGTGGAGATTTTAATGTTTCTCAGTGCTATTGTCATGATGAAGAACCGCAGAGCCAGTAAGTTTATATGCATTAAAAGTGATTACACTTATCAGATGACACACATCATCACGCAAGACATTTATGAACAATATTTACCTTGATGCATGGTGCTGTATTTTAAACTGAAGGATAGCTCTCTCTGTCTCTCAGTAACACTGGAGCAGAACATAGGGAATATATTTCTCTTCAGTAAGGTGGCAAACGCGGTGCTGTTTTTCCGAGTGGATCTGAGACTTGGCCTTCTCTACCTCACGCTGTGTGTGGGTAAATAAATAATGGGAAATATAAAAGTTGCAGAGTAATTAAGAGTAAAAACTGTGATCCGTAAAATAACTACTATGACTTCTTTATACAGTGTTTCTGATCACATGTAAACCACCGATCTACATGGGCCCTGAATACATCAAATACTTCAGTGACTCAACTATAGACGTGAGTGAAACAATCATTTAAGGAAGTTCACCCTAAAAATAAAAATTGGCTGAAAATTTACAAATACCTCAGGTCATCCAAGATAAGGATTATTTTGTTTCTTGTTTGTTTTCTGGAGAAATCTAAACAGTTTTGGACAAATGTAGCATTGCATCACTATCTCAGCAAAGAGTCCAAACAGCTAAATAAAATCATACACATGTTTTTCAGAAACAACCTCTTAACAATGGATTTGCACAGCTTTTAACTTCACGAGAGATTAATTGATTATGTTTTTAACAGCTGTTTGGACTCTCATTCTGCACCCATTCACTACAGTTCTGCAGTGGATCCAATAATTTTTGTTCATTCTCATTCATGTTTATTTATTATTATGCATATCATATCACACTAATAGAAAATAACTACATAGCATCATCTAAATCTTACATCACACTCTATTATTTGTAATAATACTACTAAAAGTAGTGCTGGGTAACAATTAATCGTGATTAAACACATCAACAATAATTAAAAAAAAATGTTTATATAATGTGTGTACTGTGTTTTTATGTATTATACATATGTGAAGACACACATACAGTATATATTTTGAAAATGTTTACATGTATTTATATTCATGTAATGTATATCATATATTATAATATGTAAGCAATAAGGTTCTCGAGGCAGTGCTGTATGGTGAACCCCTACAGCCATGATTTATTCATGATACAGCACTGCCTCGAATACCTTATTGCTTTTATAAAACGAAAATATATATATATATATATATAATTATTTTTTTTTTTGAAGCAAGTTTGTTAAAGGCAATCCTTCCACTAAAAAACTTGTCCGTGGCAGCAACAGTAAACTGCAAGAGAACGCTGCAAACATGCCTCTCGTCTAATGGATCTTAGATTTAAAAAAGAGAGAATAGCATAGAATAGCTTATCATCCGCTGCATCATTTATTTTTTAACATCATATATGATATTTTCTCACACACATAACGCTACATCTGATTTTCACTCAGCATGACATCTGTTTCAGCCTTTTAGTTTTAAAACGGACAGATTTGCGGCACAGCGCGAGATGTGCAAGCGTCATTAGTGTAAACTGATGGACAAATGAACATACAAAACCATACCTGAAACAGAAAACTCATAGATACAGTAATATTCGATGTGTTTCAGGTTCAACATATTTTGTTGACCCTGGAACAACATTTTAATCCACAATTTTAGTTTTGACCATATCTGTACACCTAACCCATGAGTAATGCCTAAAATCATCTTTAATTATAGATGAATGACACTGATGTACAAGCAGCAAACACTGACTGTAAGCCTAAACTTCACAAAAACTATAAACTGGTTCTTCAAATCTAATTGGCTAATCATAATGTTGACCCAGGGACACATCAACTCAGCAAAATCAGATCCTGCAAGGGAGCATGCGATGGTCACTTCTCGGAAGTGATTTCCGTTTATGATCATGTGATCTTCAGTTAGCCATGCATTTTAAAACAAAGTTGGGATTAATTTTGACTTCACATACAAACTTAAGTATAATAGGCTGATTAAATTTGTCCTATTTTTAATGTGATACAAAATATTTTGTCAGTGGTAGAAATATGATTTAAGACATAGTGTAAACAAGTTAAACATGTTTAGTTCGAAAAAATTTAATAGAAAATAAGACACAGTGAGACAATATATAAATAAAATAACAATAATGAGAATAAATATTTATTTGCAACAGCAGTTGTAGCCCTGTATGCTGCACGCACGCACAGTGTTGTCAAGGTAATGTTTGGTCCATCACTCTCTGGACTCAAAACCGCATTCTCGGAACACATGTGCTGTGTGAACGGAACAGGACTGGACTAGGGCTGCATTCACACAGCAGCAGAATACGGTTGTCAATTCTGTTTTTGAGTCCTTTATAGGGTTACGTTCACACACAATTTGGTTATTTACCGGTGTGACAACTGGATTCTGTAACCGAACTCACACCTGTACATTTTCAGGAATCACAACCACATTTTCAGCCATGATCCACTCACGGATAACCGGATTCATTTTAGAAAAGCACCTTTTCTATGTAAATGAGCATTTAAATGACTGTACAGTTAGCCATGCTGCTTTGTTTACATCTAGCTACAACAATTCCTTGTGCTCAGTCAGTTTGGCGTGATAGTCTGCCTAAAAGCAGTTAATCGTTTGTAACATAAACATTGTAATATAAACAGTACACACTCATATATTACACAATTTTTTTTTTTTTTTATAATTGTGATTAAATGTTGCCCAGCATTAATTCAAAATTATATGTTATTTTACATTATATAACTCATACTAATTAACTCAGCCTTTATCCTCTTTTATCCGCTAAACTAATTATCATGCATGTTTTTCTGTGTATTTTCAGAAAGAGCTGCAGAGGGACAGTCGAGTGACATGGATTGTTGAGTTTTATGCCAACTGGTCTCCAGAGTGTCAGTCATTTGCACCCATTTTTGCAGAACTGTCACTCAAGTAGGTCACACTAACACACACATACACACACACAATCAATCAATCACCTTTATTTATATAGCGCTTTTAACAGTACAGATTGTGTCAAAGCACTAAACAGTATCAAATTGGGGAACAGAGTGTTAGTAATGTATAATGTCAAGATTAAACACTCAATTTTCAGCCAAAGGCTTTTTCATTTTTGAATGGAGATACGTCGTTTTCTAGATCAGCTCATTTTAAAATAGGATCTTTGTAACCAAATCGCTGATATTCGCTAGAAATTAAGTGTCTCCAAAATTTCTTCATGAGGTTAATGATGTTGACTATGTTCACCAGGTATAACTGCTTAGGCCTCAAATTTGGAAAAGTGGACATTGGACAATATGGAGCAGTTGCAGAGAGGTGAGTCCATTTCTCTATTGTCTTCATCTCAAACTTCTTGTAGCTAGATTTTGTAGCATTACATTGCCATTGGGCTCAGTAAAGCCACATTTGACAACCACGGATATACCCCCTACATTTAAAATTAAACTCTTATGAACACAAAATAGTGATAATCATGCATAATCTGTGTAGTTTTAAAAGTGTTTAATATGCTGACTCACGCATATGATTGGATCCGTAAGATTGCGTCTTTTTTATAGTCTGTGCTCAAGACTGGAGCCAAAGTCCGGAAGTCCAGTTCGCCTGCCACAAAACCAGACCTCATTTACCCAAATTGAAAGCATATTTACACAGTCTGAATCGTTTCCTATCGCCTACCATTCACTGTACAGGAAACACTACACTGTGAACAAGTGACCGATCTCAGCCACAGTGCAGCTTCAGCATCTATTTATTGTGGTGCAGGTATTTCGGATTCTAGAGAGCATTTGATTGGTCAGAATATTTTATGAGAAGCTGAAGTACAAGGTCATAGACATATACAGGTGGATCTCAATAAATTAGAATGTCGTGGAAAAGTTAATTTCAGCAATTCAACTCAAATTGTGAAACTCGTGTATTAAATAAATTCAGTGCGCATAGATTGAAGTACACACCCTGACAAAAGTCTTGTCGCCTATCCAAGTTGTAGGAACAGCAAATAATAACTTGACTTCTAGTTGATCATTTGGAATCAGAAGTGGCTTATATGAAAGACAAAGGCCTCTAGATTACGCTTATTTTACCAAAATAAAATCTTTTCATGCCTTGTTTTTTAAATTATTTAATTGAGACAGAAAGGTTAGACTTTGCTTAGACAAAAGTCTTGTCACTTAACAGAAATAATGTACAGTACACAACATGAAGTCATGGTGCAGTGGAAAAATTATTAATATTGTGTATGACTCCCATGAGCTTGAAGGACTGCATCTACACGTCTCAGCAATGACTCAAATAACTTATTAATAAAGTAATCTGGAATGGCAAAGAAAGCATTCTTGCAGGAATCCCAGACTTCATCAAGATTCTTTGGTTTCATCTTCAATGCCTCCTTATTCATCTTACCTCAGACATGCTCAATAATGTTCATGTCTGGTGACTGGGCTGGCCAATCCTGGAGCAGCTTGATCTTCTTTGCTTTCAGGAACTTTGATGTGGAGGCTAAAGTATGAGAAGGAGCGCCATCCTGCCCTCTCCTGTGGTTTGAAATGTAATGGGCAGCAAGAATGTCTTGATACCTCAGGCTGTTGATTTTGCCATCCACTCTGCAGATCTCTCACATGCCCCCATACTGAATGTAACCCCAATGATTGAGATGCAGTTCAATGGATGATTCATCTGAAAAATCAACCTTCTGCCACTTTTCCACAGTCCATCTTTCCTGCAAGCTGTGGGCCTTGGCAAATGCAACCCAATTTTTTTGTTGTCTTCTGAGCACTAATTTGGCCACTGAGACCACTGCGTGAGAGAATTTGACAAAATTTTGTAGATACGGGGGTTTCTGGTGACCATTTGTTATGTAGCTCTGCTGCAGTTGAAAAAGGACTGTCGAACCAACAAATGGTCCTTTCGAACAGTTGTCTTATGGGGTCTGCCTGACCTGTGCTTGTCATGAATATTACCAGTTTCTTCAAATCTTTTTCTTATCCTTTCCGCTTGATGTTTAGATACATTAAAGATGTCTGCCACTTCAGCAGGAGACTTGGTCTTTAGGCTCTTGATGATCAGCACTTTGGTCTGTGGTTGAATCTTTGGCATGCTGTCAGGTCAGAATGCATTTGTTGGCCGGAAAGTATGTTCATTTACTGTATATGTACAACTTGGTAGGGGATTCTTTTGCTTTAATTACTGCCTCAATTCGCATGGCATGATGGTGATCAGTTTGTGGCACTGCTGAGGTCGTATGGAAGCCCAGGTTTCTTTGACAGTGGCCTTCAGCTCATCTGCATTTTTTTGGTCTCTTGTCTCTCTTTTTCCTCTTGACGATACCCCATATATTCTCTATGGGGTTCAGGTCTGGTGAGTTTGCTGGTCAGTCAAGCACACCAACACTATGGTCATTTAACCAACTTTTGGTGCTTTTGTCATTGTGGGGTGGTTAGCAGAAGGAAGCATGAAGTGCTCCAAAATTTCTTGGTTAACGGGTGCAGTGACGTTGGTTTTCAAAAAACACAATGGACCAGCACCAGCAGATGACATTGCACCCCAAATCATCACAGACTGTGGAAACTTAAGACTGGACTTCATGCAACTGGGGCTATGAGCTTCTCCACCTTTCCTTCAGACTCTAGGGCCTTGGTTTCCAAATGAAATACAAAACTTGCTCTCATCTGAAAAGAGGACTTTGGACCACTGGGCAACAGTCCAGTTCTTCTTCTTCTTAGCCCTGGTAAGACGCCTCTGACATTGTCTGTGGTTCAGGAGTGGCTTAACAACAGGAATACGACAACTGCAGCCAAATTCCTTGACATGTCTGTGTGTGGTGGCTCTTGATGCCTTGACCCCAGCCTCAGTCCATTCCTTGTGAAGTTCACCCAAATTCTTGAATCTAATTTGCTTGACAATCCTCATAAGGCTGCGGTTTTCTCGGTTGGTTGTGCATCTTTTCATTTCACTCTTTTTCCTTCCACTCAACTCTCTCAGCACTCTGAACAGCCAGCTTCTTTGGCAATGAATATTTGTGGCTTACCCTCCTTGTGAATGTTTTCAAGATCGACATTTGGGGTAGTTGTGTAGAATTCTTTAAACGTGTAAAAATACAAATGAGTTGCAAATATTTTAAAAAGTGTTTCTGAGGTATGAAATATTTAGCTACAAGATTATCATTTCCACAATATTCTAATTTATTGAGATGCACCTATTTATATATGTCTATGTACAAGGTGACGTCAAAAAGAAAAAATCATTGATGCGTTTTGGCAAAAAAAAAAAAAAGTTTTAAATGATTATATTTAAATAAGTTTTAAATGATTATATCTTCTAAATGGGAACTTTGTCACTGCTTTGGAGCGCACTGCTGTATAAATAACCTTAAGACTAACATATTGATACTATATTAATAAGCTTTTTAATTTAATATTATAGTTGCATTTGACTTAGCAGTCCTATGCTCTCGCTACAGGTATAAGGTGAACCCCTCGCCGCTCTGTAGGCAGCTGCCCTCGCTCTTGCTCCTGCAGGGTGGCCGAGAAATCATGCGCCGTCCGCTCCTGGACAACAAGGGAAGAGCCATCGGGTGGAATTTCACTGAGGTAAAGAAGTCTGACACTCTCCAGAAGGATGCACAAAGCAATTTGTTATTCTTCCTTGAGATATGCATTGTGTGTTTTACAGGAAAATATAATTCGAGAGTTCAACCTCAATGAGATATATCAAAGATATAGGAAACTTAGCAAGGGACAGCAGCCTGAGGAACTGAAGACACTCCTGCAGGAGGCCCCTGAAGAAGAGCAGCCACACGAGGAAGAGGAGGAGGAACCAGAGAGCAAAAAAGACAAATAAGACACAGAACTGAAAGGAATTCAGTATTTATGACTATCCTGAACCCACACGCCGTTCTGAACAGATGGACTGAATAGTGCAGCAGCACATCATCTAATACCTTGCATGTGGAAACTTTTCCCATTAACTTTAATCTCGACTGCAACTTTACAAGAAACTTTTTTTGGGGAGAAAAAAAGAACAGTTACACCATCAGTCAACACATAAACCTGCAATTTGCAAACAGCTGTGTTTGCTTCCATATTCTGGCCTCTGGCTTTTTATAATAAATGCATTCAGTGTGTCTTAGAGTTTGTCCTAGGCCTTATTCTTTACATTCATTGTCCGCATTGAGAGGGAAAATCACTTTTAAATTGCATTATTCTTTTACACCAAGGGGGTCCGCTGTGGTCTCGCAGAGGGTTTTTAAAAATATCAGGCTTTAAACAAAAACCATTAAAGTTAACTTCCCCTAAAGATAAAAAGTTAAATCATTCACTGTCTCTGATTACATAATGTAAGTATAATAAAGTATGCAAATGCATGAAGATGACATTTTATTATAGGCCAGGGGACTGTTTCATAAAACAAGTTTACCAAATAAGCCAGGCTTATTAGCCTGACTTCTTTTAAATCAAACAAACTGACAAAAAAAATCAATCTAACTGAAATAAACCTGGCTTATTTGGTAAACTAGTTTTATGAAACAGGTTTAAAATGCAATAGTCAGTGAGTTTACTAGAGAACCTGCTTGTAGAGACATACTAAAGTTTAGTTGTTGTAATATCAGCAGTGCAGAAAAACCTGTATGGTATGATTAACTGAGAATCTGCTTCAAAATAGGTGAAAAAAAAAAAACTTTACTCTGGTCCTTTCCAGGTATCTTTTGGATACAGATGTTCAACTTTTTAATGTCTTGCAGAATAGTAGAGGAGGGCTTAAGAACCAGGATCAGGAAACTAAACCCTGATAAAAAGTTCCTCTTGGAAAACAGACTCTGCATGTGAGTTCCAGAAATTATATTAAAATCAAACTAATTATTATTTGAGACCCTGGAGCACAAAGGCAGCCATCAGTAGCACAGGTATACTTGTAGCAACAGACAACAATACATTGTATGGGTCAAAATTATAAATTTTTCTTTTATGCCAAAAATCATAAGGATATTACGTAAAGATCATGCTCCATTAAGATATTGATTAGTAATATACATTGCTAAGAACTTAATATGGTGATTATTAATTGGCACTTTTTTGCACCCTCAGATTTCCAAATAGTTGCATCTCAGCCATATATAGTTATATCCTAACAAACTTAATGAAAATCTTATTTATTCAGAGGATATATAATTCTCAATCTGACCCTTATGACTGGTTTTGTGGTCCAGGGTCAAAATCTAAGGCAGGAGTTGGAATCAGTTCCAGGAAAATCTTTCAGACTCAGCTCACCTGAACAGGAGAGTGTTTTGAAAGCTGCTGCCATTTCCAACAGCACTGAAAACACATCTGAGAGATGCACAGAGGACAGCACATGGTCATCTGACTTTATACACTCCTGAAAAGTATGCATGATGTGTTACAAATGAACTTTGTACATAAAGTTTCAATTTGCAATTTGTATACCTGCTTTGCTATGAAAAATACAATGAAATTTACTCTTTAAAGGGCAACACCACACATAATCATCCAAGCATGACACTTCTTCATTTGAAATTGTACTGAAAGTATTCAGTAATTCAGTTCAGTTTGATTTTAAGGGTTCACGTCACCCTACGGTTTCTTTAATGGCAACAGCAGGCGTCGGTCCTATATGAGTCCATATGTAGCCTTTTTCTGGAGAAACCGGTAATGTTGGGAAAGGGCAGCTTCTTGATTTGAAATACTCTGATGGGGCATGACAGACAAACTCCAGGTACTCCATTTTTCTCGGCAAGTCCTCCTCAGGGCCTAAGAAAAGATATCCAGGATAATCAAGTCAATTTATATATCCTTTAACAATTAATTAATCATTTCATCTGAAATCTACGACACCGTTTTAGTGCCACCAAATAAAAAATCTAAAACTACGAGAATAAAGTCGAAATATTACGAGAATAAAAGTCAAAATATTACGAGAATAAAGTTGAAATACTACGAGATTAAAAGTCGAAATATTACGAGAATAAAGTCGAAATATTACGAGAATAAAGTCGAAATATTACGAGAATAAAGTCGGCCTAGATTGGGAGCACCCGAAAATATTCCAAAGTCTCAGCTTTCAAAATCTGACAGTTTTAAAGTGAAATACAAACAATATGTATATTATAACATGACATTTATATATTATAGCCTGACATATAGCTGAAATCGCTTTAGTTTAAGTGGCAGTGTAAGTCAATAATTTTATCAAAAGCAACAAAGCAGAACATTATTGCGATTGCTGGGTGTCTGGCATACTACAAATAATGAATATATATATTACAGCAATCTGATCAGTAAGGAGCTTGAACAACACATTATTGTGAGACACAATTTGTGTTTCGCTATTAAACTGAAAGCTGAGACTTTGTTTTAAAAGTACTAAAGAGACACATCTTATTGCTATTGGGTGGCACACTATAATGAATCCAATGGAAGACATGAAATATTATTTCCAAGCATATTGTCCCCGCGAATATTACACATGATATCATTTCTGCTAATAA
>JAUCMR010000150.1:388446-401173 GCA_032357425.1 Enteromius argenteus | reverse complement strand
AGGCAAAAACACATGACACGATGAAAACAAAGAAACACATGAACGAAATAAACAAATGAATACAAGACAGTGTGACAAATTTACAATAAGATTTACTATTAGTTAACATGAACTAAAAATGAACAGTACTTCTACACCATTTATTAATCTAAATGTTAATTTCATAATTTACTAATGCATTATTAAAATCACAAGATGTGTTTGTTATCATTAGTTAGTGCACTGTGAACTAACATGAACTAAAAATTAATGACTATTTTTATCAACTAATAAAGATCAATAAATAGTCAGTAACGCTTTATTTTGAATTGTCCTTGTTATAACCTATCCACTTAATATAATAATAACAATTAATTATTCATAATTACATGCAAGTAACCTTAAACTTAGTTAAATGTATAATTACACTGTAAAAAGGGCACTTTAAAATAAAGTGTAATCAGATATTGTTCATTGTTCGCTCATGTTAGTTGTTAACAAATGACACCTTAAGTTGACCTTAAAGTTTGACCTTTTTTTTATTGTTGAAGAGTGTTGAACTTTCTTCTTCTGCGTCCTGTTCTTCATACAATCCAGTTTGTCTGAGGCTTATTTGTATCACTTTGACATTTGACAAGAATACAATTTTTTTTTATATTTTAAAAACAAACACGCAAGTCCAGTCCAGATGGCAAAACGTAACCATGTCCATAACAAATAACTAAATAACACGATTAGTTAAGGGAGTAAAAGAATATTGTAAAAGAAACTTTCTCAAACAGTGGTTCTAAAGCCAAAAAAAGTGTTAAAATATTGAAATATTGTCTGGACTCACAATAATCTATTGTAGTGTTGAAAGTATTGATTAAACTACACAAGTTTAACTTGCATGTTTATTTATATAAAATGTAAAAATCATGATTTTAAACATTTGGGTCAAATATTTGGTTACAAAATTACAAACCTTATATCAAATAGATAAATAAATAAAACCCAGTGCAAGTATAATATGCAGTTTAATTTTTCAGAGGTAGATTTTTTTAAAGGTTAACACCTCCTTCCATTGACTGTTTTTAATTAAAAAGCACAACCCTGTCCCTATTCTTGCAAAGTGTCATTTATTTCACGGTCTGGAAATATATTCGTCTTTTGTTTTGCGTTCTGTTCATTTTGCATGACTTGGGCTGCATGCCGTCCGTAGAGATAGATGTGTGCTAAACATGATGAGTGTTGGATTTGGGCTGTGACAGGCTTAATGGAGAACTCCCAGCAGCCTCTGCGTCAGTGTCAGCTCTGCGGGAGAGACCCGACAAATGACGTTGTGTCATCCTGTCACAATCCCAATATGATCTATCGATCTGGATATCCATCTGAAGAGCTGGCATGCTTTGCTTTGTCTTACGTAAGCTTGTTTCTCAGCTCCGCTGTAGATCATATACTGCTGGGATCAACAATAAGGATCTGTGAGGTTTTTTTTCTGCTGGCTTAGTCAGTTTGGATTTTTACTTCTTCTGCCAACATTTTCATTTTCCCAAGCACACCAAATTATACATTTAGTAACTCATTTTGTCAGAAAATATAGTTAAATTTCTTCCCAAAAGAAATGACTCTATATATATATATATGTAATATGCAATACTATACAGCAACACTATAAACATAATTTTCGATCCCTTATAATTGATGGTTCCAAAACTGTTGCAAATAATTCTTGCAATTTTGACTAAATCATTTCTTTTTTTTAAACAAGTTATTGCTTTCTTCTTAAGACTTGTATGTGTGATATTATAAACACATATTATTTAACAATTAAACTGGCATTTACGTTGTCAAAAAAGTCATATTCAATTAAATATAATTTATCAAGCTCAAAGTTCTACAATTTATGCAATTTCACGAGTTCGAGCTCTGACGGCATAAACGTAAGCGAAGCTTGTTTGGCGTGCTGCTCAGGGAGAAAGCTCAGGGTTAGAAGGGCTGCCGAGCCCTAGGGAGACTAGCCCTAAGTGCTCGGGCAGGGAACGAGGTGGACAGCCGATTTCCAACCCCGAGAGCTCCCCCCTGAAGATGGGAGGAGTAGGGGAGGTGGAGGGATGCTTAGATCGTGGATGGAGAAGGAAGGAATTGCCGAGGATTTGATAGGAAGATAGGATAATTGGATGATTGGGGGCGGAGATAGATGGTAACGCCTTCGAGCTCTCCTCCCAAAACGAGTTTGGAAACTATGTTTATTGTAAGAAATAATTATTATAAAAATATCTTTCTTTAATTTATGGGAAAAATAAGTTTTACAAATAAATACAAATAAAGAAATCCTGATCTATTTCCGTGAGTAATTGCTTAATTGAAGCTAAAGTTTTAACCGTGTTTTAGTATATATTTGTTTATTTATTTTTTACATCTACACTGTAAATTGTACATTATTTGAGTACTTTTAAAACAGGAAATACTATTTAAGTTTTTTGATCCTGCACTATTGCTCATTTATAATTTTCACTACTTTCTAATTGATGCTTCCAAGACTATTGCAAATAATTCTTGCCATTCTGACAAAATCTTGTCTATGCTAGACCATGGTGAGATTTATGCAGGCATAAAAACATGTAAAGGATATAGTAACAACACGGTGATTGTTGTATCATCAGTATATCCTCATTGTTGAGTCCTGGTTTGGTATTTTTTTAACTGTTGGTTTGCTCGAACCAATGGAACGAAATCGGTCAGTTACAGTGAGAGTGACTTTCATTTCATACAAATCTTCTTCTCAGACTTCTTTAGTTGACATGTCGCATAAAGAATTCATAACCGATGCGCCCTTAGTTAGTACATTTATGCTGCAGATTTAGAGGCGTCCTTGATTAAATTAATTTGCACTTGCAAATTTCAGCTCTGTTAACAATGATTAAACAGCACAACCTAACAGAGGCTTTTCTGCTCTTGCAGAACATCTCTGCTTCTCGACGTGCTTTAAAGGGATAGTTCGGACTATTCTGTCATCCTTTAGACACCTTAGTGTTGATCTAAAGCATGAAGTTTTTTCTTCTGTGCATGATAAATTCTGAATAATTTACTGCTTGTGTTTTATGCATTGCATTCTTTTTTAAAGCCTCACATCTGCATTTGTTGCAATTGATTGGGAAAGAACTGCTAGTACAGTATGTTTTAAAAGTGATAACCCATTATATATGATCAAAGCATTGATGCACCTCTATTTTCATGCATTGAGAGAAAAATCCAGTCAGTTGCATGTGAACTCACAGACTCACACACTATTGATGTCAAAGAAGAGTAAACAGAGCCCAAAGAGGCATCTGCTACCATCTGTGACCATAGTAATTATGCTCACATTTGGCACTGAAGCCAAGAGGAAAGTTCCAAGCCCAGGTGTTCCACATTCTGTACCCTGGCATCCACACTCCTCTCAGAAAAATGTATATTTAACCTCTTTTCCCGAAATGTTAATCTACAGACAGCTTTTTTTTTCCATTTTTCTCTAGTTTTGTCATTGTGATTAATGGCTGTAATGCATCAGCATATGCTGCATGTACTCCTGTTTCACTGGAATGCTTCACTGGAACGCTGTGTTTAAAAAGCTCAGAATGGAGGAATGTCATTAGGCGTAAATATCATCAAAACATTTTTTCATGCATAATGCAAATCTTTCATTCTTACCCACGCTTAGTTCATCTAAATTCTGTTTTGCTCAACCTTGTGCTCTTCCAAACATGAATGGAATTTATGGAACCCAAATGCAGATATTTAGCAGAATGTTCATTTTTCTCTTTTCCATAGAATGATTAAAGATGACCAGGTTTGTCAAGCTCTAAAACTTCATTTTGTTGGCATTTATTTTTGTTGCACTTTAATAGTACATTCAGTACGTAAAATGCTCCAGATTAGCCAACACTGTCTAATTTTTATCCGTAGTCCCTTTTGGCAGGTTGGTGTTTTTTTCTATTTTTTTTATCCAAGACCTTAAGAATTTGTCAATCAATCAATTACTTTTATATATATATATATATATATATAGTGCTTTACATATTGTGTCAAAACACTGAACAGTATAAAATTTGGAGAAAGTGTCAGTAATGTATCATGATAAGATTAAACACTCAATTTTTTAGCTGAAGGCATTTTATTATTGAATGCAGAGACATCATTGTCTAGATCAGCTCAGTTTCAATAGGATCTTTGTAATCCAATTGACGATAGTCGCTGGAAATTAAGTGTCCCCAACTAAGCAAGCCAGAGGCTACAGCGGCAAGGAACCAAAACGCCTTCTGTGACAGAATGGAGAAAAAAATATATAGATATCTGTTGAAGTTGACAAAATGAGTTAATTCAGCAAATTCATAAATGTAATATAAGTTACCACACTTTCATTAAATATATATCTGTATGTAAAACGTGTGTTATTAATTGAATGCATACAAAGTGTCATATTTGGCACTGCTAAACTGGGGTGCGTTTCCCGAACAACGATGTAACTCGCTGATTAACCACCATAGTACAATACATTGTTTTGGAAACGAACTAGCAACACACAACTGTTTCCCGAACACGGTCGCATCTCCGTCGTTTGAACCACATTAGTTCAACAACATAGGGCCATTGTTAATGACGTCACATGCATGTGGTGGAGGAATAACTTATGTTATTTAACTGATTAGAGATCTCCAAGATGCTGCTGTATTGAACATGACGCATATTGACTAATTTACTATTTTTGTTCACTGTCATTTTGCTTTATTTGATCTTTGAATCATCGTGGGTTCCCTCTTACGTCATACTCTGGGATTCCCTTAGCCATTTATGCACATGCGCACTTTTCAAAAACAGCGTTTAGAATGGATGTGCAAAAATACATAATTAAAACGCATTTTATATTTAGATAGAATGTAAGATAAAGATAATAATGCATGTTAGTTTGCTTCTTGTGCCCAAGAACATATTTATTAAATATAGTTGAGAATGAATGACAATTAGTTGACATGTAGTTGACATGTAGTTACAAAGTTACTTATAGATAATAGAATGTCTTAATGGACTATCAAAATAAAGTGTAACCATAAAGGTAACCAAACAGTTTTGTTGCACACCAAAAAGTAATCAGACTTGAAGCGAGTGACTTGTTGTGACCTGCTTCAGATACTTCAGACCAATTTGGTGAACTGAATCAAATAGTTCACTAAAATGAATCACTTTGATTCATTTGTAAACCAGATATCATTCTGGACCATTTGTCTGAGACTCTGTACTACAGATAATAATGTTGTGAATAATGTTCAGTGTCTTGCACAGACCAGTTGTTTCACTTCAGAAGACCTCAATATATCATCAGGAGTCATGGGGATTTATTTTGCTTTTTCTTGACCTTTAAAGTGGCAATAGCCATTGACTTGAATTAAAAGACCACCAATGTCCATGATTTCAGCTGAAAACCTTCTTTAATCTTCTACCGAAGAAAAAAAGCAACATACATGTTTGAATGGCCTAAGAGCAGTAATGGGAATAACGGCATAAATACACAGCGTTACTAAAAGTGTTTTTTTTTTTTTTTTTCGGTAACAGGTAATCAAACTAATTAAGTATCCCTTGTTACAACGCTGTTACTGACAATTAAATGTGGCATTTCTATAATTTATTATAGGCTAATATTAAAAAATTATTTTTCAATTTATCTGAATTAATGGATGTGCAGTGTAGCCTACCTGTATTTGACATACCGTAAACTATAGAGAGAAGCAGAAGGCGCACGACGGCCATCGCTTTGTCTCACACGTAAAGAAAGATACTTAGCGAGAGTCTTTCATAACATGCACTATATGTAATTGATATTTGATGTTTTATTTTCTTTCAAAATAATGGAGTTTCTGTGGAATTCTTCAGCTTTTAAGAACTGCCTGTTTCTCTGGTAATGGGTGGAGCTAATGTGCAAATCAAATCGAGTAAATGCAGACAATGTGATTACTACTGTATTTATGAACCCACCAGCTCATTAATCCTTAGTGTGTTTTACTTTTTTGTAAGTAGTAGAATTCGTAGTGGTTTTGTTATCAATTTAATTTTTTTTTTTTTTTTTTTACTGACTTTCGTTTTTCTCCGCGAGAGCACCGAGTTCCAGCTTCTTGGCTGACTTCTGACTCGACGTATGACGTAAGTTGTGTCATACATCAAGTCATAGGTCAGCCAAGTATAGGTCAGACGGAAATATTTTTGTTACAAAAACCCATCGATCTGCTTCAGAGGACATGTGATAACCCCCCAAAGGCATATAGGTTAGTTTTACATTGTAGTACTTGTGGATATATCTGATTTACAGAGCTTCAAAAAAATGGCCACTATCCACCAGCATTACCAAGCTTGGAAGAGCCATAATACATTTTTATAAACTCAGAGTGTGTTCGTCTGAAAGAAGAAAGTCATATACCCCGAGGATGGCTTGGGGGTGAGAAGTTTATGGTGTAATTTCACTTTTGGGTGAACTATTCCTTTAAACACCACCAGTCCTAAATTCATTGCAAGTATGCATTCATACATGGTTATTCTAATTAATTCTAAAGTTCTATAATCTTATAATTATCACTAAATTATCACAATATCATATTATAATGCTTGAAAGAATTTACTAGCAAGTGGCGATTCTATTGCCAAGGTTTACATAAAGAGTTGATAATATTTAGAGTATATTGAACTTGATAGGCGTCTCTCACATTGTCCACACAGAAAAATAAAATAGTGTAGATTAGTGTACAATGTTTTATAATAATTTGTTCTAGTGTCCATTTCATTCATTTAACATATTTAATATTGGAGGTATCAAAGTTATTTGACATATTTGTCAAACAAAAGTAAAAAAAAAAGTAATGTTTAGTTAATTTCCATGGAAATGTGTTACTTTTATAATGATGTAACTCAGTTACTGATTCAGTTGCTATTTGTGTGAAGTAACTAGTAACTACAATTAATTACTTTTTTAAAGTAACATGACCAACACTGCCTAATAGTGAGTAAATTAACAACACATTTTCATTTTTGGGTGAGCTGTCCCTTTAAGAGTGCTGAGGTGACCCTGTCGCCCGAGGCATCAGATGTTTCTCCTGAGGCAAACCTACAGCATCGATCCTTAACCTCCTCTACACATAATGACACATCGTAAAGATGGGAGGATATTATGAGAGGCGACAGCTGACTATGGACCAGCAGCATGCTCAATATCTTGCTTATCAATATTTTGGATCCTTGTCAGTCTAGAAAGGATTTTTAAACACATTTCAGCAGTGTTGGGCAAGCTACTTGGAAAATGTAGTGAGTTAAGCTAACAGTTACTCTTCATTAAATTGAGCTTCACTACACTAAAGCTACAGCCGCGTGAAATGTATGGAAAGATTTTAGACTCAAAATGATTAATAGATGCACACAATTATCTACATAAACTTAATCTTTCTTATTACAAACACACAAATACCTTTCAATTTGAGGATGTGGACATTCAGGATTAAATGCTTGTACAGCGATTTGTACAAATAAAGACATGTTTGCGAATAAAACTGGTCTGTTCTACATTAATATATCATAAATTGTGCATGCAATAAGGAATCTGTGCATTTGCGAATCAGGTGACACGTTCATTTATTGACGTTTTGTTTGAGTTGATCTTGTTCGGTTCGTTTGGATTTTGAGACTTCATTTTTGTGTGGACGATTTGGAAAAATTTGCAAATCTGTGTTTCTACACTGAAACAAATGGTGTTTAACTGGTGTCTGTACAATTATGAATTACATTAATGTGCAGGGTTCAAAGAGATTTTGTGAGTATAAATGTTCTATTCTCTATTAAAATGTCATAATTTGCGCGTGCGAAAGGGAATCTGCGCGTGCATTTATTGATTTCTTGCTCGAGTCGATCCTGTTCGGTTCATTTGGATTTTGAGACTCACTTTCGGCGTTTTTTAGCGTTGACGAAACACACACAAAGGCACTGAAAGGCAAGACAGGCAGCTACCACTAGGTGGCAGTCGCAGTACAGAGCTGGCAATTATCAGCTTAATCTAGTTTAATCTAGTTTCTAAAAATTAACAATTTACAATTTTAAGTTAATCAGTTAAGCATCAGGCTTGCTTTTTCATTATGTATTATCATTTTTTTTTTGGTTACTTTATTTACATGGTAAATATTATAGAGTAGTGACCTCACGTGACTCTCGAAAATGGTTTTAAGTCAGTTATTTCTATCTTCTGCTGTAGTGTGGTAGTAGGAAATATCAGTTCACATTTCCAAACATTCATGTTGCCATTAACTGTTATAATCCAGTGATATTTTTGTTTGCTCCACACAGAGATCTGATCTGATCACCATCCAGCTTGCCAGGGACAACATGAAGAAATATAATAAACTGAGACAGACTAAATTCAGAAGAACTGTGGAGAACAATGTCTTCAAGACGATTCAAGAAAGCTCCCTGCAAAGCTACAGAACTGTTAAAAGTTTTAGGCAGTCAAAAATAATGTCATAAATGGATATTTTTTATCCATTAACTTCAATTAATTAAAAATGGCAAATTATGACATTTTAATAGAGAATAGAACATTTATACTCACAAAATTACTACGAACCCTGCACATTAATGTAATTCATAATTCTGACACCAGTTGAACACCATTTGTTTCAGTGTAGAAATGCAGATTTGCAAATTTTTCGCCACACATCAGCGTGACAGTAGCAAGCTAAGCTACAGTAACATGGCAAAAGTAGTTTACTACATCTAAGCTATTTATAAAAAAATCATTTTTATATTGAACCAACATCATACCAAGTCAATGTTCTCTCAGTGAACAATTGATTTGTTTTTTTTTATTAAATAACATTAACAAAGTTAACAAAATAGTCATTAACAAATGAATAAATACTGTTTTTACAGTAATACTGTTTTTCTGCATTTAGTTTTTTTGTTATTTGGCCTTGATATCATATTATAGAAGATTCAGTGCTTTGCACAAACTATTTGACTGTGACTTGACAACAAATTATAGACTAAAGGCGGGCGTACACGGTGCGATTCTGAAGGTCGGAACGCCATGAGCCCTCGCACATGTTTATCTGAAAATCGTACAACAGCAGTCACACGACTCAAATTTACTACGAGTTTACAAACTCGTAGTAAGCATTGTTTTGCGCATTCATAAAAATATGGAGTCTGAGGATGAAGTAGTTTTCTTTGTGGTAGCTGTGGCTTGTGATGTCCAAAAAAGAAAAGAAAACAAACGAAACGGCAAAGAGAATGGCTAAAAAGCAGAGAAATGCGTGGATTGTCTGTTCTGCATAAGCATCTCGAGGTGATAAGCTACTTCTGAATTTCTGTTGCTGGAAATACCACAGACATATAACTTTACTATTCATTCATTAATCTGAATGGCCAATTTGGCACAATTCTTAAAAACAAGAAATAAAACAGAGCAGTATGATTAAACACATTTTTAGCCATATAATAAACTATAGACTACTGTCTTGTCTGTGACTGTGTCACAGTCGGGCGAGTGAGCACTGCAGACAGGCAAGAATCTCAATGCCTATAAATTAATAATGTTAAATGACAACAGAAAGAAAACACAAACACACACACATATATATATATATATATATATATATATATATATATATAATGTATGCGTGTTTGTGTGTTTCCTTTTTGTATGTGCGGTTGAACGAGGCGATCGTGGCACGAATTTAAACCGACAGCATCCAATTTTTTTTGACATGTCTGAAAATTATCGGAAGGTCGAGAGGTGCTCGTAACGTTCTCGGATCGGCCCATAATTCTTCTCACACGGTGCGACCACGCGAGCATCTGTGATTTTCTCCCGAGACAAAAAATCGGTGGCGAGAGAAAAAATTGGTGGCATCACTTATTGAACCTAGATCAGTGATCCTTAGCTGTTAGATTTCTGATTTGAGCTCAAGTTTCAGAAATGCTTTGGAAAAATTTGCTTTTGTTGACGCTACTGTTCTACTTGATCAAAAATAGAGCTTCGCTATTGAAAATCAATTTGATGCAGAAAACAGTTTAAGTGTGTTTAGCATGTGTTTGCTCACAGCTGGTTCTTTTAAATCAGAGGGAGGTGTAGTCCTTTAATCCCTGAGAGTAACTTTATCAAGTGTGCTGGTTATTTTTGGCAGAAGGCGATTGGCAGTTTTAAGAGTTCCCTCGCAGGTCAGTGCTGGAGAGGCACAGTGAGATAAATATGGGCTAGAAACGGTCATCCTCTGGCCACACTGATAAACACCTGAAACAAACGCTGGATAAAATCAGGGGTGTTTTATCCCAGGAGGTAATGCTCAAAAACAGTTCAGAAGAGAAAATAACTGATGGTACAGAATGAGACATTTGACCAAATAAAGCTGTTTTTTATAAACTAAGCTCTAACAAATAAAGGTGCATAAAAGATTCTTCACAGCAGTGCCATAGAAGGACTATTTGTGCCTCTGGACCACCTGTCATTAGGGTCAAAATATAAATAAGCTTTCCATTGATGTATAGTTTGTTATGATAGAACAACAATTGTTTGAGATGCAATTATTTAAAAAATTTTAAAAAGTTGAGGGTGCAAAAAAATCTAAATACTGAGAAAATCACCTTTAAATTAGTTTAAATGTAGTTCTTAGCAATGCATATTACTAATCAAAAATTATGTTTTGATATATTTACGGTAGGAAATTTACAGAATATCTTCATGGAACATGATCTTTCCCTAATATCCTAATGATTTTTGGCATAAAAGAAAAACATAAAATTTTGACCCATACAATGTATTGTTGGCTGTTGCTACAAATATACCTTTACTACTTAAGACTGCTTTTGTGATCCATAAGCCCTATTCAGACAGGACTAATTTTCTAAACTACATGTGTGTTTTGATTCTTATCACTTGATATCTGCAATTTTCATGTACCATTTCGGATGGGACTCATGTTTATTATAGAAGTGGGAGGATCTGTTTTGCACATCTGGGCGTCACAAAGATCGCGCTCTGTATGCGTATAGTCATTCAGATTGATTACAATTAGTAAAATCACAGATACCATGGTGAAGCTAAATGGCTAGTACAGCGAAACTATTTTAATGTGTGGTTACTTTAGTTTAACTATTGTATTTTTTATTTGGAGTAAACCCATGTTTAATTTTGATAAAGGTACATGTAATTAAAACATCATGTAATTGAGCGCAGAAATCAACGTGAGTGATCTTACCTGATACTGATACTACAATAGCCAGTCTTAACATTACGTGATCTGGCTCTTTATTGTATTTTATTGTTATTATTATATATTTTTTAAATTCTTTATCAAAATATATCAAACCTGTGTGTGGTAAGAGCATCTTCGGCAATACGTGTTGGCCAAAACACACAAGGAAATGTGTTGTGAAAAATAATATCACCGGCAATCACAGACATCGCATTCGGATGGGATTACTTTTCTCAGAGGATCACTGAGTTTGCTGAAAAACAGTAGGTAATTTGCTCAAAAATTTCTCTAATGACCACCTGTAAAATTTGTCCCGTCCGAATACACGAAGTCACATTTTGGATTCCACAAATAACCATATCTTCTTTCACCACAAAGAGGCTTTTGTGAAACAGAAAGGTTCTTCAGATGCTGAAGGTTCTTTATGGAACCATTTAGACAAAAACGTTTTTCTATGGTGTAATAGTGTTTGTCAGTGACATCAACGGGTGCTACGTTGTGATTGGCTGATTAGTTTGTCAGTGGGACAATAACAGCCTATCACGATCGCAGCTCCTCAGCATGACATGTCAAATGACTGGAAACAGACAGGCTAATTACAGAGCAAACGTCTCACACACTCGGACATCATCACTAGTGGTCACATCCCTATCAAAATGAACTTCTAATGAGTGGAAACACACAGTGATTTGTAAGCGAGGCGGTTTTTAGTGAGCACTCAGCTGGGTTAAATTAAAAGGTGCATCTGCGAGCCTACCACCACCTGCAGTATTTAATGAGGATTTGTTGACTAATGATCTGAAAGATGGCAAGTGTTAATAAAAACCGCTCAATAAGAGTTAGTAGTAACTAATCAAAGAGACAATATATGTTCTTGGTACTGCTTGATTTATAAGCTTGATGAGACTTTGATCATGTGACTTAAGACTAAAAATGATTAAATAAACATAACTAATTTTATTTACATTTTAAAATTCAATTTAAATGTTACTTTTATTAAGAAATTAATTATTTTAATCTGAAAAGATGTGTGAAATGGATCAAAAGTGACCCTAATGTTACAAAATATTTCTATTTATTAAAAAAAACACACACACATACTGAAAAATAAATGTCAACATAGTGAAAGTATATATACACATAGAAAACTGGTAACACTTTATAATAACTACACACTATGAATCATTAGTTAAGCATTAGTAAATAGTCAGTTCATATTTTATAAAGCATTGCTCCAACATTAATAGTGATTAGTAAGCGGTTTATAAATACAGCTATACATGTCTTGTTCTTGATTTATAAGCGTATCTAAATGTACAAAGGAGATTTAAAGGCTCAGTTATCTTCCTAACAGAACAAACAAACAAACACAACACAGAGGGATGCGGAACTATTCATTTCAAAATGCAAAACAATATGAAACTGTACAACTGTACACTTTAATTTTTTTTTTCTATGAAATTGAAGGTTTGTTTTTCATTTATCAAGTGTACAGTTGTATGATT
>JAUCMR010000150.1:376606-388346 GCA_032357425.1 Enteromius argenteus | reverse complement strand
GGCTTCAAAAACGCTCTTCAGAAACCTACGAGTGACGTCACGGACACTACGTCCATTTTTTTTTACAGTCTATGGTATTTACTAATGGTTCATACTGTGTAGTTATTATAAAGTATTACCAGAAAGGGAAACAAAAGGATTTAATTTAGTATAAAGTGCTCCTTAAAGTAACATTCACAGGTTGCGACTTTTTACAATGTGGTTTTAAATATTAATATTAAATACTAAAATATTAATCACAGAGTAGTTTAAATATTAACATGAGTCTTATTAATATTAAATATCAGTGTAAACATCTAAAAATATTATAGTGTTAGTTGCATGTTCATAGTGTAAGGTACATGCCTATATGTTTTTTTGAACATGAAATTAAAACCCAAATACATTTACATTTAGTTGTTTAGCAGATGCGTTTATCCGAAGGGACTGTGACAAATGAGTACAACAGAAGCAATCAAAGTCAACAAAAGAACATGTGCTAACATCTCAGTTAGCTTAACAAAATACATATACAATTTTTAAAAAATTATATAATAAATAAAAAGAAAACAGATAAAATAGAAAAGAACAGAGCAAGCTTGGGGCATTTTTTTTGTTGCTTTTGATAATTGTATAATAAATAAAAAGAAAACAAATACATAGAATACAAGAAGATTTAAAAAGCTAGTGTTTTTTTAAAAGTGCCCCTATTATGGGTTATGAAAGGTTCAGTTTTGGTTTAGAGAGTCCCAAACAGGATGAAGTGACACTTTCGTTTTCTTATAATATGCATGTATTTGCCTACTTATTTGTCCAACGACTTCCAAACGATTCGTTCAACAATTCATTTTTCTAAACTCTTACGGTGATTGGTCGATTTCATATAAAGCAGTGTTTGTAAGCTTTTAACGCTACAAAATCGGCACCTAGTGGCAAAGAATGAATTAGTATTTTCATTCAGACCAACATGAATAGATCAACAAGTGGGCGGGCAATATGCTAATGTTTCTTTTGAAGTCAACATGAAACGCTTGGGACTCATTTAAAAACTACATGTTTCAATGATTCAGAGTTGACTCTTTCTTTTGAGCTGATGTTCAAAAATCCATAACAGGACAAGCAAATTAATACAGTGCAAATCTAAAAGGGACAAGTTTTTTTTAATTTTTTTTTTTTTTTTTTTTTAGTGAATAGAATTAGAATAGAGAGTGTTAGAGTTAGAGGGTCAAATAAAGAGAGATTTTTTTCATCAATGATCTCATCTTCTCTAAACTGTCCTCTTATTTTTAGGACTACACCCTCACCATGTATTTCCAGCAGGCCTGGCGAGACAAGCGTTTGTCATACTCTGAGATCCCTCTGAATCTAACCTTGGATAATCGAGTGGCTGACCAGCTGTGGGTCCCCGACACCTACTTCCTCAACGATAAGAAATCCTTCGTTCACGGAGTGACAGTCAAGAACCGAATGATCCGTCTGCACCCTGACGGCACTGTGCTCTACGGGTTAAGGTACGTCCTTTGAGGTCATTGCCCCATGATCACACTCAACACTCATCATCATTCTGTCCTTGCAAACTATTTGCAAACCACCCACATAAGAGGCCTGTTTTTATTTTCCCTGGCTGCTGATGCATTATGCTGGTGTAAATGACTCAACATCGCTGTCTATGTTTAGAAGGGATGAAATTGTTGTTGCTAATTCCAAAGCTGAGCATTGTGTTTGCCGTTCCTCAGCCTGACAGCAGCGTCCTTATCAGAAGAGTGCTTAAAAATTAAAAATCTGCATTGCAGCAGATAATTCACCGCTATTAAGGCGACCGAAATCAATAAATATAATTTATAACGCTTCATTATGTAAGTGGCCAATTACATAAGCTATTTTTACATAACCCAAAAGGGGAAACTGCGTGCAGAAACACTAAATGCACATGATGAAACATTGATGGGAATGTGTGAGAGTGCTGTGACCTGGCCTGAAGAACATTGCTTTCGGGACTGCCATCACGCTGCTTTGTCAATGGAGACCTTCGTGTGTGAGACAGCGTGTGTGTGTGAGCATGTGTTGAGGAGGCAGTAATAGAGCGTTCTCTTTTGTGACATCTCAAATTTAGTGTGAATCTGTGCTCTGTTGCCGTTTGACATAAAAGAGTGTTGGAAGATGGGCTTTCTGGGTTTGTAAGTGTGTGTGTTTGCAGTGAGTGGGGGTGTGTTGTCCGTGTTCCTTGGGTGCCCTGCTCCACTAAGCCTGCCAAAGCATGTTCCTCAATTACCAGGAGAAGAGAAAAATAACAGCGCTCTTCTATAGCTGTCTGTGAGAGCCCAGTCTGACAATTTAGCACAGGCAGGTAGATCTGATTATCTTTCTCCTAAAAGACTTCAACCAATAACACAGATGGCGGCTGGGAGATGAAAATACACAGGCTTAAGCACAATTTCTGAGTCATAATACAACAAGTGAATCATGCTATGGCTTAGCAGTCTGTTTGGTCCTTGTTTTAATGGAGCAATGTCAAAGCATTTTCTATTATTATACCAAAGACATTTTCATATTAATTTAGTTTCAAATTCAAATTTCAGTGGTTGGAGCTTTTAAAGATACAATAAACTTTCTTTGATGCATAGTTTGCATGTTGCTTTTATTTATTGGATATATTTTATTTGCTAATGAATGCTTCAAAGAAAAATGTTGTAATTTTCAATCCACCGATAACCCTTATGAAAATTAACTTTGATTGTACTACCATAAACATAACTTGGTTAAACCATGGTAAACTACACAAACTATAGTTTAACCATAGTATTGATTATACAAATGGTCATTCATCTGAAAAACAAACAAACAAACAAACAAAAAACAAAAAACATTGTTTCTACACTTAAACTGTAATAAACTCTAATTTTTGGTAAAATTTTTAATGGTAGTTCTTTCTTAAAATGCATTGTGTTGACCCTACCCTTACAAAAATTATCCATGGTTTTATCATAGTGAAAGTGCAGTAACCATGTTTTTTTGGCAGATTGATTACTATTTCTATAATGTTTTACTACATGGTTAATTTGTGGTTTAACTATAATAACAATAAGTGTATTAATTTTAATTGTGTATTACATTACTTTTTTCCTATATGGATTGATTAGCTGACTGCCTTCACGCTTGAAATTTGTGTGAATTAGTCAGATCAAACTTGATAGAACAAAAAAGTGCCTTTTGCTTTTGTGTGAAATATGTGAGATGTTATACTGGGCTGGTAATTCTAAGCAGAATGAAACTGGTGTAATTTGCTTGATTATTTTGAAAGGACCCACATACCTCGGGTTTAGTTTTCTGCAGGTTTGTTGTAGACGCAGGTTCCTGGAAGAGAGCCACACCCACTGTCCAGGTTCGTTGGCGGGATTAGGTCTCAGCAGCGATCTGCCTGTTCAGTCGTCCTTTGTACGGCTCTCTGCAGATGAACGTGAGCCTGATCCCAGATCTCCTCGCTACGTTGCAGCCAGTGATCCAGAGCTGGTAAGCTGGAGGGTTCTCCTGACCAAGGAAAGAGAGGAGGCTGGTATCCTAACACGCATTTGAAGGGTGTCATTCCGGTGGCTGGTTTCTGAAGGGAATTCTGGGCATACTCGGCCCATAGGAGGTACTGGCTCCAGTCCTGTTGATTGGCGTGACAGTAAGACCTTAGGAAACGGGTAAGTTCTTGGTTCAATCTCTCCGCTTGGCCATTCGATTGAGGGTGGTAGCCTGAGGTCAAGCTGACATTGATGTTCATTTGGGAGCAAAAAGCTTGCCAAAGACGGGAGGTAAAATGGGGACCTCTGTCAGTGACGATGTCTTCAGGTATGCCATAGAAGCGAAATACTTGTTCCATCACTACTTTAGCAGTCTCCCAGGCTGTGGGCAATTTTCGTGAGGGGGATGAGTCGGCAGGCTTTGGAGAACCGGTCTATTATGGTAAGTATGGTGGTAAATTGTTGGATGTGGGCAGGTCCGTGACGAAATCCATGGCGATGTGGGACCAAGGTCTCTGAGGGACGGGTAAAGGCTGCAGAAGGCCCGCTGGTCTTTGATGGGAGGTCTTTGTGATATTGCAAGTGGCACAACGTCGAACGAACTGAATAACGTCTGATGCCAGGGTCGGCCACCAGAACCGGTTCGTGGTCAATTCTGTGGTAGCCGTGATGGCCTGAGCTGGGTGTGTCGTGAACGAGATGGAGGAGCCTGGAGCGTAGAGGTTCTGGAACATATTCACGGTCAGGAGGACAGTCAGGCGGTGTGGGATCTGTACTTTGGGCCTCTGTTATCTCTGCCATAATATCCCATCGGATGGGTGCCACAATGCGAGGAGGAGGGATGATATACTCTGGTGGGTTATGGTTCACTTGTGGGTCGAACTGACGAGACAGGGCGTCAGCTTTACCATTCTTCGAGCCGGGTCAGTGATTTTGAAGTCGAACCGGGTAAAAAATAACACCCCTCTGGCTTGTCTGGCATTTAGTCGCTTGGTAGTGCGAATGTACTCCAGGTTTCTATGATTGGTAAATACTAGAAAAGGGACTTTGGACCCCTCCAACCAGTGACGCCATTCCTCGAGGGCATACTTCATGGCCAATAATTCCCGATCCCCGACATCATAATTGCGTTCAGCAGAGGTGAGTTTCCACGAAAAGAATGCCCACAGAGGATTGCTTTATAACACTTGTGTCTGACTCATTTGTTTAAAAGTAAACAAAATGTAATCTGTCTGAAATAAACCAACAATTCAAGTATAGTTTTAGCAGTGTTCAGATTATTGTGTTGTGATTTGTCACATTTACAGCATTTTAGCACACAGCATAACTCAGTAAGCACATATTATGTGGTGTTCAGCAAGGCTATGTACTAGGCCCAATTAAGAACTTCTGTCTAAATGCAGTTGACTAATTTAGGACATAATAAACTTAAGCAAATCTAAATTACTAGACATAGTGACTGAGAGAAGAAGAGGTCTTCTGTTTATCGTCTCATTTACAGTGGATGAGCCACACAATAAAACTGAGACATGATCATTAATTCTCATTTACAGAAAAGGTTGCCTATTATATGGAGGTGAATGCATAGGCTGGTGTTATTTTTTCAGCAACTTGAAGATGTCTAAGGGCAGAATAAGACAGCTTCTATTTATAGCTGGCATTATTTTATTTTGTATAATCGCACATTCCTGTGCTATCCATCTGTGTAAAGGTGAATATACCAGTAACAACAGGATAACTCAGATAGGAGAGGCATCACTGCAAGGAAAATAGCTGAAGTGGGAGCAGAATTCAATACCATGTCCTTCTCTCACACATTTAAGTCTGATACTGTCAATAGTGGCTTAGCTGGATCACAAAAAAATCTAAATTAAAGTAATATAAAAGTAAATTCTCTGCTCTTTATGTGACACATTCCTTCTCTGCCTCTGATTTTTTTAATTATGCAGATTTACAAACATGTCTTTGGTGGTTAAATTCAACATGAACATGAAATTGGCTTGATTTCATTTGCATTTCTTTCTCTTTTTTTTCATTTGGCACACACTTTTATCCAAAGCAAGTTGTACACATTATATCAGTTCATGCCTTCCATGGAAATTGAATAGATGACCTTGGTGTTTTTAATGCTGTGCTTTACACTTTTTAAATACACATTCCTAGTGTGTATGTGCTCATTATGTACTCAATGACTCAATGAAGTGCAACATGTCCCTGGGTCAACACATTTTTGTTGACCTGGAACAACACTGTGATTAACCAATCAGATTTGAAGAAACAGTTTACAGTTTTTGTAATGTTTAGGCTTACAATCAGCGTTTGGTGCTTGTACATCAGTTTCAGTTATCTATCATTTATTCTGATTTTAAGCGTTACTCATGAGTAGATATGGTCAAGACTATATTTTTGCATTAATATGCTGTTCCAGGGTCAACAAAATATGTTGACCTAGGGACACATTGCACTTGGCAAAATCAGGACGTGCAATATATCATGTCTATTTTTCACATGATGGTTAAAAATTACTGCTTTTTTATTTAAATTAAATTACTACATTTTTTTTTGATTTTATGAAATGCTTTGCATTTTAAATGGATTTTGTGGTACTAATTTATATAGTAACTTACAATAGGGAACATTTATTCACTATTAACTATGACTTTTCCCTAATTCCTAATTTGCTGCTAATTAATAGTTAGTAAGGTTGTTGTTAAGTTGGAGTATTGGGTAGGATTAGGGACATAGAATAGGTCACTAAGATACATCGTTAGATAGGCATTAATATTTGCTCAATTTATACTAATAAATTGATAATATTCTAGTAATACGCATGCTGATAAGCAACTAGTTATGAGACCCTAAAATAAAATGTTACCATTTATATTTATGGAATAGTTATTATCCATTTATTACCTGTTTTTCAGCATAAACCCTATGGCAAGGATGTCAAAATCAATTTCTGGAGGGCCTGCAGAGTTTAGATACAACCCTAATTAAACACACCTGATCCAACAAATCAAATCCTTTAAACCTGCTTATTATGTTTGTTGGCAACACATTCTCACTCCCAAGTGGTCAGAGGACCCTTTGGCGTCACTTTTTGATGCACAGGGTACCCCCTTAGCGTAATTTTTCGACGTGAAGGTCATCTGTTGCTTTAAATAAGAAACCCTTGGTGTCAATATGCCGATACGAGATAATGGGACTTTTATTGTCATGATTAAATTATATATTGGGTAGTAGTATTGCCATTATTGCATATGTGTGAATTCTCATTGTAATTAAAAAAGTGATGCCAAAGAGTCCTGACCAAGCGGCAATATGTGACGACTTAAGAGTGAGAACGCGTTGGTGTAGGGTTGGAACTAAACTCTGCAGGGCTCCGGCCCTCCAAGAATTGAGTTTGACACCCCTGGCCTATGGTAATTCTTGCTGATTTGTTTTGTTAAATGATTCTACTTGGATTATACAGATAATAGCTAAATTGAACAAAAAAAGTGACTTAAACTCAAACTAATACAACTTATTTTGATTATCAATGAAAAATGCACAATGAATTGTAAAATTGATATGAAATATTTATTTTCCAAAACATGTTTTACTCTAAAATGGCATGAAAGTCAAGTCCATAAGTCTAAAGAAGTTGTGTTCCAAATTTGAGGTTGATATCTCAAAAAATGAGCTTCCAGTAAGGCTTAGTTTGGATGCAGTACCAAACGTTTCCATTAGTTGAGATTTGCTTCCCAATCCTTTCCAACGCGATCATTTTGGAGTAACCATTTAATCTTTTGTGTGTACTGGTTTTTGTGGTTTACAGGGACTAAATTAGTTTAATGACATGGGTATGACAGAAGTATTACAATTTGAAGGTGGTACAATTTATGAGGACACTGCCAATGTCCCTTTAATTTAAAACATACTAAATTAAGGTTTTTTTTGAAAATCTAAAAATGCAGAAAGTTTCCTGTAAAGGGAGTAGGTTTAAAGCGATAGAAAATACGACCTTGTAATGTATAAAAACCATTACTCTTATGGAAAGTCCCCATAAACCACAAATTCCAACATGTGTGTGTGTGTTCACAAAGCAAGTTCCAAAACCTCTACCGGATTTCATACCATTCGGATCATGAAAAAAAACGTAAAATTTTTCTGTCAAGAATGACCGAACAATTTTTTTCTAATCACAGTCTAGTTAGGTTTGCAGAATCTTTGATCCAGTTCAGGATTAGTGTTTTGTCTGCTGTGGTTTCAGCTCATCCTCTCGCCCCTCTCGTAATGTAATTTAGTCAGACCCCTGCATGGCGTGTTGCAGCACAAGCCTTAGTAAACAAGGTCGTTTGGAATAAAGGTACACATGCTGCCTTGGGGTCTGTACCCAACCCTTACATGAGGTCTAGTGTGGTGCTAAAAGAGTGCTCTTGAATGCATGTGGATGAGAATATTTGAATGCAGGAAAGTAGCACTGGATAGTAAACAGCTCCGACTTTTATTCCTCAGACCCTTTTCAAGCTGATACAAGCTGCCAGAGGCATTAAGCGGCACTAAACCAGTGAGGGTCAGGCCTAGCTTCCTTCTGCTCTTAATATATTGAGCCAAGCCCTCTTCAGGCGAGTACAAATCAAGCAGTAAGCAGCAGGTCACAGTGAGAAGGAGAGCGGAGAAATAGAGAGATGAGTAACAGAGACTGGGGCAACATCTTTTTTACGTTTTTTTCCCAAATCACAGACTGTTACAAATATACCTAGAGTCTTTTAGTAAACTAAACATGTCTTTGGGAATAAATAACTTGTAATGAGAAAGACTAGATCGTAATATCATATTTAACAGGAATCAGAGTGTTTGCAATGGTTGGGGGCAATCACAACACCTGACAAAGAAATCTTCCGCTCTGACGGGAAAAAAAACGCATCCAGGTTACAATGTCATTATCCTTTTTTGGTCTTTATATCATACTAATTCTCTTGGCAGTCAGATATAATGTGTGCTTAAAGGAAAAGTCTAGTGGCACCTATTATAATTGTATGAATTAAGCAGGTTAACAAATAGAGAAAATAATTGATAAAAAACGTTAATTATCACAAGTTTTATTTCAAAAGCAAACTTCAAAAAGAAATGGCATTATTATATATGTTCTTGGAAAAGAATATATATATAATATAATATACAGTATGTGACCCTGGAGCACAAAACCAGTATTAAGTAGCACTGATATATCTCTAGCAATAGGGAAAAACACATGACATGGGTCAAAAATATAGATTTTCCTTTTATGCCAGAAATCATGATGGTAAAGATTATGTTCTATGAAGATATTTTGTAAATGTCCTACAGTAAATATATATAAACTTAATTTCTATTAGTAACTTGCATTTCTAAGAACTTCGTTTGATTTTCTCAATATTTCTCAATCAAGTGCTATCCTATTCTAACAAACCATACATCAATGGAATTTTTTTTTTTTGAAAAACTGACACTTCTGACCGGTTTGTGGTCCAGAGTTACACATGTTCTTTAAACAGAATATATATATAACATTATATATAGTATAATAATATATGTGTTTAAAAGAAGTCTCTTCTGCTCACCAAGGCTGTATTTTTTATCAACACTACAGTAAAAACAGTAAAATATAATTACATTTGAAAACAATTTCACAAATTTTCTATGTGAATCTATGTTAAAATGTAATTTATTGGCGTGATTTTCAGCATCATTATTCCAGTCTTCAGTGTCACATGATTCTTCAGAAATCATTCTAATATGCTGATTTGCTGCTCAAGAAACATTTCTAATTTTGTTGAAAACAGATGTGCTGATTAAATTTTCATACATTTTATTTTTCAGAATTTTCATATAATCAGAAAGATCAAAAGAACATTATTTATTTGAAATATAAACATTTTGTAACATTACAGGTCTTTACTGTCATTTTCGATCAATTTAATGTACCCTTGATGATGAATGAAAATATTATTTTCTTTCAAAAAATAATCTCACTGACCCCAGACGTTTAGACAGATGGAAAGCAGATGCCAACATAGAGAAAAAGAGATGTATTGTATGCAGTGAAAGAAAGATGGAAGATGGAAAGACAAGGAGAAGTTGATAGAGATTGTGAAATGGTTAAGAATGTTAAGCGAGCGAGAAGAAGGGATAGAGAGAGACCAACTCCACCTCGAACTCTCCTCAGCTTTCCAACAACACCAAAGCTCCGACTCTCTCATCTATCCATCTCTTAGACACCGAAATGCACTGAGACTTTTGCTGATGATGTAGCGACCTATAAATAGCCTGTTATTTTTACCTCTGCCATCTTGGCCTAATTTCCTGATTTCCCAGAGCTCCCAGTTCTTCCAGCTCTTCCTGAGGAATTGTGATTGCGGAGGAACCTCGGGAGTATTGATGTTTTTGGCATGCTGATTTATGACCGGGAACTAAGAGATGAGGATTGCTGACAAGCCAGAACTGTATATGAAAAAAAATAAAAAAACCTAAAGCGCATTTAATAGCTGTTTTATATCAAATCAAAAAGAGCAGTATTTATTAGATTTTCTTGATAACATAACATAATCATACTTTAACTTTATACCAGGGGTAGGCAACGTTGATCCTGGATGTCCTGCAGAGTTTAGCTGCAACCCTGAAAAAAAACTCACCTGCCTGTAGCCTTGAAGACCTTGATTAGATTGTTCAGGTGTGTTTGATTAGGGTTGGAGTGAAACTCTGCAGGACATCGACACTCCAGGACTGACGTTGCCTACCCCTGCTTTATACTGATGTTTAATGCATCCTTGCTGAATAAATGTATTAATTACTTTTACAAAAGATATCTTACCCCAAATGTTGGATTTGTAAACAAAGAAAAAGATGTGGCTTGTTCTCGCTGATAAACCAGAACTCATGTATACAGGAAAAATGACAAAGAATTTAAAACAGTTTAATAAGTCAAGCTTTAAATCAAATTAAAGTTAGTGACAAGTTTACTAAATAATCATGATGGAAATTGACTGATGCTAATTCACAAAATCAAGAGGAAATATGCAGTGATTTATTAAAATGATGCAATGATGAATATAAAAGTTAGTTATTAAAATATCAAAATAGTTTATATTTATAATGCTTTCTTATATTGATGTTATTCTAAATGCAGGATATTTACATACAAATAAAATTATATGCATCACTGAAGGTTGGAGTAATGATGCTAAAAATTCAGTTTTGATCATATAAATAAATACCAATTGAATAGTGTCACGTTGACGCAAGGTGAAGGAGAGCGCAGGAGTCGTGGAGTAGCAGTGAACAAAGTTTTTTTAATAATAAAGCAAAAACGAGTAGTACAAGCTTTCCCAAACGTAACACAAACAATGACTGACCAACTGGAACTCAAAAGACATGGTATTTATACAAACGAACTGATGAGAAAAGGGATGACAGCTGGGGAAACACAGGTGGGACATAATCAACTAATAATCACCTAGACACAGGAAAACCAAATATGGGCATACAGGGAGAAACCAAATGAAACCAAAACAGGGGGAGGTGAAAACGAAACTAAACAGACAAAGAGTGTGACATTACCTCCCCCTCCCGGAAGGCGCATCCTGCGCTGAAAGAAACAACAAAAAGAATGAGAACCGGGGAGGGGGGGTGGGCGCCCTAAAGGCCATACAGGCAGAGTCTATGGTAGCCTTTAGGGCGGACCGGGAGCCTTGGGCGGCCTTGAGGAGGTGAGCCAGGAGCGGGTCAGGAGCCTTGGGCGGCCGTGGGGGATCAGGAGCCTTGGGCGGCTGATCCGGAGCCTTGGGCGGCCGTGACGGATCAGGAGCCTTGGGAGGCGGATCAGGAGCCTTGGGCGGCCGAGGTGGATCAGGAGCCTTGGGAGGCCGTGGCAGATCAGAAGCCTTGGGAGGCGGATCCGGAGCCTTGGGCGGCCGTGACGGATCAGGAGCCTTGGGCGGCGGATCAGGAGCCTTGGGCGGCCGAGGTGGATCAGGAGCCTTCTGCGGCCGTGGTGACCCAAGGGCTGCCTGTGGCTGTGGTGACTCGAGGGCAGCCCTCGGCTGTTGAGGGACCCTATAGCCCCCCCCAAAATTTTCTTGGGGAGGCTCACCTCCTCTTTGGGCTGTGGTTTTGGCTTTGTGGCAGACTCTGGCTGCTGTGGCACTGGCTCTGGCTGCGTGGCAGACTCTGGATGCTGTGGCACTGGCTCGGGCAGCGTGGCAGATTCTGGATGCTGTGGCACTGGCTCGGGC
>JAUCMR010000150.1:346252-370760 GCA_032357425.1 Enteromius argenteus | reverse complement strand
TGCCGGTAATGACCCTGCTAACCTGTCAATGCTCTGTGTGCCTCTAATAAACAGTCTGCAGATAAATCCGAACGCCTCCTTGCTTCCTGCTCGTGACAGAATGAACCGTCAATGAGGATTTAGCGTCTGGTTTTACTCACCATAGTTCAGAGACTTTTCTTCACCTCGTAGGCAGGATTATTCGCTGGTTCCTCCTTCCCGTCTCAATATACTGTTTCAGAACGGATGCCGGATTGAGGATTTCATTGCTCTCAGCCACCGAGTGAGAGTGACTGAGGAGCGGATCAAGGACTGCTTTCTGTCAGGTTTGGACATTGCATTGCTTTATTCTCTGCCTGGTGACGATCCAGAATGGACACTAGAACAACTGATTGACTTTGTGTTGTTGTACTGTGGTTCTCCGTTCACTGTGGGCGAGGTGGAGGAGGACATTTACACTCGCGGTTCTGGGCGGGGAAATCACCGCGCCGCGAACGTCACGCCGAACCCGTGGGTCGGCTTTCGCATGGCCATACGGCGAACCCCGCTCCCGCACAAGATGGTCACCGAACACAACACACAGCACGAGATGGTCGCCGATCGCGAGACGGCGCGCAAGATGGCCGCCGATCGCGAATCGCCGCTCAAAATGGTCGCCGATCGCGAGACATCACACAGGAGGGTCACCGTTCCTTCCATTCCCGAACCCTTACACGAGATGGTCACCACTCCTGAGCCCTTACACAAGATGGCCGCCACTCCCGAGTCATTGCCCAAGATGGCTGCCGTCCTTGAACCAGCACCCCTGTCTTCAGCCACCACGGACGTCACCCAAGTGTTTCCGGGCGTCGTGAGTGCAGCTCATGAAGGTGACAAGGCCGCTCCAAGGTACCGTAGCCTCATTTCTAGCATAATGGACTTCCCCTGATGTCAGTAAGGGCCACTGGTGTGATTAGGGCTACCACACAGCCCATTTCAGAGACTGTTCCCCTGAGTTCGATGCTTCCTGTTGGGGCCGTTGCCGTTTTGTGCGTGCAGGCCGTGCACTGCACCCCTGAGCCCGCCGGAGACCTAGATTTGCCATGGCCAGAGATCCCAGAGTGTGCCAGTATCCCTGATCTACCATTGCCTGAGACCCCAGAACCGTTGATTACAGTAGTACAGTCAGGTGAGCTGTCCTCAGTCCCTGCGATCTCTGACCCGCAAATAACGGGTCCCAGCCCTGTTTCACGGTGTAGCGAGCCGTGTAAAGCACAGTTGGACCCGGTTTTACAGCCAAAGAGGCTGATTCATGCTCAGTCGGTCCCGGTTATTCAGCCAGGAGCGCTGTTTTCCACCCAGCCTGTTCAGGTTTTACAGCTCGAGGAGCTGTCACCCGTCCTAGCAATCCCTGAAATGCTAGTGACGGGTTCTGACATCATGTCACAGCGAGAGGGGCTGTGTGGTGTCAGACTGGTCCCGGTTGCACAGCCTGACGACCTGCTGAAGGTCCTCGCGGTTCCTAGCCCACAAATAACGGGTCCCACTCCCGTTTCACGGTACGAGGAGCCGTGTAATGTCCTGTTGGTTACGGTTGCACAGCCAGGAGAGCTGTCTGAAATCCTCGCGGTTCCCAGGGTCTATCAGTGGCTGCAAGACTCCTGGAGATGTTGACTTCGGTCATGTAATCCCCAGGGGCTCTGCTGATGGCTGCACAGCCTCCGAGTCGCTCCGGTCAGACCATTAATATATCTCTGCTCTTCTGTGCAGTTCAGTCCTCTGCTCCGCCCTGGTGGGCGTCTCTGCCATCTGATCCGCCCTGGGGGGCATCTCCACCATCCGCTCCGCCCTGGCGGAAGTCTCCGCCATCTGGCCCGCCCTGGTGGGGTCTCCGCTGTCTGGTATGCTCAAGTGGGCATCTCCGCCTTCTGGTCCGCTCAAGTGGGCGTCTCCGCCGTCTGGTCCGCTCAAGTGGGCGTCTCTGCCGTCTGGTCCGCCCTGGTGGGCATCTCCGCTGTCTGCTCTGCTCAAGTGGGCATTTCCACTGTCTGCTCCGCCCAGGTGGGCTTCTCCGCCGTCTGCTCCGCCCTGGTGGGCTTTTCCTCCGCGGGATGCACCCAAGTGGGAGTCCCCACCGTCTGCTCCACCCTGGCGGTCTTCTCCACCGTCTGCTCCGCCCAGGTGGGCTTCTCCGCCGTCTGCTCCGCCCTGGTGGGCTTCTCTGCCGTCTGCTTCACCCAAGTGGACTTCTCCACCATCAGCTCCACCCTGGAGAGCTTTAGAACGGTCTGATCGGCTCAGGAGAGCATTCTCACTGCCTGGTGGACCCAGATGGACTTCTCCGCCGTCTACAAACTTTGTATGTGTTTATGTCTGTTTCCACTCTTGGACTCAATGATCTCAATGTCATCAATGAATCAATGAACTCATGTCTCCGCCCCGCTTGTCTGTTGTCATGGTAGCTTTACGTGTATTTAACCCGGATGTTTTTGTGTGTCGTCACGGTTCATTACATCGTCGATCTGTGTTGTTTTTCATTCGTGTTTCATTGTGTTTCTGGATCTCTGTTACTGACCTTGTCTGCCTTGACTACCGCTTCTGTTTTGCCCTTTGGATATTGTTCACCCCTCGCCTGACTCACGTAACGGACTCTGACTATTCTCTTGCTTAGCCTCTGATGTTCACGATTGCCGGTAATGACCCTGCTAACCTGTCAATGCTCTGTGTGCCTCTAATAAACAGTCTGCAGATAAATCCGAACGCCTCCTTGCTTCCTGCTCGTGACACATTCAAAGGGTCTGAACAAAAGAGTGAAAAATTTAAGTAGGTCTGAATACTTTCCGTACACATGTAAATACATGTAAATATTTTAAAAATGTATTCTGTATGTGTATTTATATATATATATATATTATATACACATAATAACACAGACAGACATATTATGTAAACAAAAGTTTTATTATGAATGTAAATAATCGCGATTAATCATTTGATAGCACTAGTGTATAAAGACACACATGCACGTATGTTTATGTATTAAATATATTAATATATAATATAAATCACATGAATATATATATATATATATATTTATTTATGTCAATATTTTTTAAATATATACATGCCTGTGGTTCTGTGCATATATATATATATATATATATATATATATATATATATAAAACATACTCAGTACACACATATATTATGTAAACAAAACAGTAGCTCAATTCTGAGGGAAAACTAGAGACTTGGCAAGAATAGGTCACATGCCCCACACAGGATGCTGCATTAAAAATGTTGATATAAGAGAACATTTTCATTAGTCAAAACATAAATTCTCATAGCTGGAGTCGCTCACCTCTTTTTCTGGTCTCTCTCGAGGCCCGAGGGAATAATGGAGCCATAGCAGTAAAGTGATGTGATCTGTTGACAGTAATCAGCCAGTCAATTGACAGAATCAGACGCGTGGCACAGAGATAATAGATTTAATGGAAAGTGAAACACCAGTTCTTCCCAGTCCAACAGCAGTTCTTCTCTAGAGTCCTTGGCTTTTCTCACTTTGGTCTCTCGCCATTTAAAAGCCTTTCCAGACAGCGGGGTGAACACAATGCTACCAAACGCTAGCAAGACACATCTTACGACTGTCACATGGCTCAAGCACTCATTGTATTTACATCACGTTGCTCTCTGGCCCATTAAACCGAACAAGAAAGCAATGTTTGTTATCTTTGTCACTGCATTAATGCTTTATAAGGCCTACAGCTTTGCTGGCCTTTTTAAGTCTGTACCTGGTTGCTAAGTCATGCAGAGATAACACCCTTGAATATGAAGAAATCAGAAGCTCGTCGTTAATTATTCAAAACACTAAATAGGTCACTGGTTCTCATTATAAGTTGCACACAGACAAACTGGTGCAGACGGAGAAGGAACCTCAGCGAGGACGAAGAACAAGCAAACACTCACAGATTCCTCCTGTTTCATAACCAGCTGTCCCTTTACATCATTTAATGATAACTTGTTTTCAAATCTAAATGTCACCGGCAATATTTATACTGCACTTTCCATGAATACGATGCAATTTGGTAGCCCGGTGGTTTATGTAAAGTATTGAAAACAGGAATCCCACGCTTTTTTTTTTTTTTTGTTAGAAAATGTGTTAGCTGAAAATAGGTCTTGGTGATATGACCAAAATCTTATATGTGATCCTGGAGCACAAAACCAGTCATAAGGGTAAATTTTTTTAAAATTAAGATTTAAACATCATCTGAAAGCTGAAAAAATAAGCTTTCCATTGATGTATTGCTTGTTAGGATAGAACAATACTTGGCTGAGAGACAACTATCTGACGGTGCAAAGAAATTTAAATATTGAGAAAATATTTACGTATAATAACATAAGTACAGTTATAATAAGTAGAATATACAGTTGTATATTGCAGTAATGCATATAAAATAATTATTATAATTATAATAATTTTTATTTTAACTACTAAATGTAAAACTACTATATAACTACTAACAATTACCAAAATACAACTAAAATTTAAAACAAAAAATATAAAAATAAAAACAGATTCAAAATATAAAATAATAAAAGCTTTTGGTCCCAACTACCTATTGACTTATGTGATATTAGAGATATAATTTCTAATTTGAATGATATTTCAAATCACATCCGAGGTGGTGATGCGGTCACGATGCGAAACACAGTAGCCGCTACACCTCGGGTGTGCATTATTTTTCTAATAATTCAACAGCCCGTCGTCAATTATTCCTAGTTGATATTTACTAGGAATACCCACATTTGCATCATTTTTAGTTTATTTAATTTTTAAAGTTATGTTTTTATGTATTTATACATAAATGTGTTTATAATGTAAATTTTGTCTATTTATTACTAAGTAAGGAATAATTGACGACGGGCTGTTGAATTATTAGAAAAATAATGCACATCTGAGGTGGTGATGCGGTCACGATGCGAAACAGAGTAGCCGCTACACCTCGGGTGTGCATTATTTTTCTAATAATTCAAGGGCCCGGAGTCAATTTTTCTGCTTACCACTATGGTTGTCACACCTAAAGACATCAATCAGATGATATATTTCAAGGTATTTGTCCGGTTTTTGTACTTAAAACGCTATTGTGAGTAGGATTATTTATTTCGCATCTCATCCAAAGCCTACGTTGTTAATTCCAAAAAAATTTTGATCTATAATGAAGGCTAGCTTGAACTGTTGATAGCAGACTAATGCAGTTAATAGCTAAGTTGTGTGTGTGTGTGTGTGATTGGGAGAGAGAGAGAGAGAGAGAGAGAGAGAGAGAGAGATGTGAATTACGAGTCTGTGCATCTCTCAAAAGTGTTTGGCTAAAACAGTGAAACTTTAAGTTCATTTTCTTCACTAACAGCGCCGTTGTAACCTTGCTTGTGAGAAGTCAAGTTATTTTTAAGTTGATGTTAAGGATAAAGTCGTCAGAGTAAGTTAGGCTAGCAACATTAGCGCGTATGTTAATGTGTGTGCGTCTCTGAGGAGAGAGAGCGGGAGAGAGTATGTGCTTGCAGTGCATAATAAAACGTAATTTTGTGGCAAAACATGGAAATGAGCTGTCGTTTTTATCATATTGATTACTATATTTATTTGTTTGGCCAGCGTTGTTGTGGCTTTTGGTTATTTTGCTGTTGTAAGCATAGACGTGTGTGTGTATATATATATATATATATATATACATGGTAAGACCTTTAAAATAATACTAACCATTTGGCGAAGTGATATAGAACTGTAATGTGGTCAGAGAGCTGCCTGGAACTACGTTCACCATGCAGTTCTTTGAAAATAATTGCACACCTTAAAAAGTTCGTCAGTCAATCGGATTCAAGCATTCAACGGCCCAGTAGTATAAATTGTTTTAAACGTCACAAATATTGGTAACAGGGTTGAAAATAAATCTTACCTCATGTTAAATTAATAGAAATTGTTATTATTATTATTATTATTATTATTATTTATTAATATACAATATTTAAATGGAGCTCCTGAGGATGATGATTAATACTGTTCCTCAGTTGAAAAAAAAAAGTTGACCTAATGTAAAAAAAAAAATAAGTTAACACAACTAACAACCTGTCACATTCTGTGTCTGTTTATGTTTCATTCATTGTCTGTTTTGGTTTCGTTTCTAGTTCAGTTTGTCACGTGTTTTACCCATATATGGTTTTTCCTGTGTTTAAGTGATTATTAGTTGATTTGTATCCACCTGTTTTCCCCAGCTGTTCTCTCTTTAGTTCGTTAGCCCTTGTGTTTAAATACCATGTCTTTTGAGTTCCAGTTTGTCCGTGATTGTTGTTGTTTAAGCGTGCTTTTGCCTCTACTCTGATTTATGTTGTTTAAATGTAAGATTAAAAGTGTGTTGATTGCACTTTCACGTCTCCAGCGATCTCTCTGCCTGACCCGCACGTTACACAACCAACATCTTAAAAACTTTAGTTTATCTAATGAATAAAAGTCAGTCTACTGAGTGTTAAAAGGTCTGTCAGAGAAACCAAACATTTTATTTTAGTATCTAGCAGTGCTAATCTTTTTTAACAATCCTCTTTCTTTTAATTTTGTTCATTTTCAAAGCCTTCTATGTAAAGTGGGTAGTATTTGCCTCTTAAAACTAAAGGCTAATATTTATGCTGATAGACAAATATATTAAACAAGTTGCGATGAGATGAACACAGTTATTAATGTACACAGTACACAGTACCTCAGCACACCATTCTCAACCATGGAGGATCAACGAATATTAAATCAGGAAAAATGTGAACTCTGATCCACATAACAACTAACTGACACTGACAACAGCATAAATTAAGCCAGTAAAATTTTAAACAGTTGTAATATTTTGACAATTAACATAAAAAAATTTTCAAGATGCAATGCTGGCAACACTTTGCTCAGTGTAGAACTGTTCATTCAGATGACTCAATTTCAAAAGTTGGGAGAACTTTTGGATATGTTAGTATCTAAGTAAGGTAAATAAAGAAAAACAACTTTTGCATATTTTGAGTATTTTTGTTCAGTTCACACAAAAAGTTGTCCTACTAAAAATTCTTCATTCAGGCTACTTTTTTACATTAGCTATAACAGAACGTTTGGTAAGTTGGATATTTCACAGTGTGGAATATAATAACTCACATGTGTTTGTTTCCGCAGATGGCTACACCACAGATGATATTGAGTTTTACTGGCGAGGAGGAGATGGAGCTGTTTCTGGGGTGGAGAGGATCGAGCTGCCTCAGTTCTCCATCGTGGACTACAAACTCATCTCCAAGAACGTGGTTTTCTCCACAGGTCAGGTTTATTCTCCTCTGTGTGTGATGTACAGTTGCGAGCATGAGTCAGAAGTAATGTTTGATCTAGCGGTGGGCGGTAGGTCCAGAAAATTATATCATTTTTTAGTAAAACTAATCCAAACAGATGTATGGGTCGCACAATGAATTCTTTTAATTTTTAATCAGCGCTGTGTATTACTTACAAAATATAATCTGTTACTGATTGTAAATTACATGACAATAATTGTAATTAGTAACATTATCCATTATAACATTTTAGGTAATATAATCAGAATACTTTTTGATTACTTGTTGTTATCACATTGATTTACATAGGATAATCTTGTACCAAATTGAAATAAAAAATACAAAGAAAAAGAAAATATATTCTTTATTAAGTGCATTAAACATTACATTACTGTAAGGTTTCCCAAACTAGAAACTGCAGGGGCAGTTTAGGCTGAGAAAGAGTAATAATTAATTAAATCATGAAAAAGCAAAATTGAAATAAATAATTTTAAAATAAGAGTCAAGATTTTAAAAAGTAATATATATATATATTTTTATATTTAGTTTACCTGAATTCATCTAACCATTAATTAACATCAGAGGACCATGAAGATGCAAATGTGTTACTTAATTATTAAATAAAATTTCAGATGTACATCAAGTAAATATATTAGATAAAAGAGGTACTGGTGGCAAAAAAGGTCTGTGAATCCCTGCATTACATGCAAACAAAAAAATAAATTAATTTGTGCATTTTAATGTATTTAAAGACAAAAGCCTTTCGAATTCATCGAAATACGTTAATAACCCATAATTTAATGCTGTAATGTTTTTGTAAATCCAGTGGTCAAATTGTATGTGGCCTATGTGTTTTCTGTTTAATTACATTCTATACACTGAAAAAATAAATGTTTCACTGAATTTACAAATTTTTTAAAGGTACGTGGTTACAATCAATTTATTTTTACTACATTTAAATAAACAAATTTAGTTGAAAGTCAACTTAATTTATTTAAATGCACCTACAACTTACCTTAAAATTGTTTAGTAAACTCAGTGAATAATTTTTCAGTGATAGTGTTTGTTCTTCACAAAACTGAAAGACTTTCTAAATCTATACAAGCGGTTGGTTTGGAAAAGAGGAAAAAGAAGAATTAGGGAGAATCAGTAAATTAATAATAATTTATTGCAATTGAGGGAATAATATGTAATCATGTAATATTATTTTTTCATGTAATATAATCTAATTACAAGTCACCACTCCAAAATAAAAGTTTATGTTTACATAATATATGTATGTGTGCTGTGCATATGCATGTGTATATTTCAGACAAATATGCTTATGTTTATATATTAAATATATTTATCTCTGATATTAATTATGAATATAAGTATAGAAGTAAATACATGTAAATATCTTCAAAATATATACTGCATGTGTGTGTCTTTATATATACATAATAAATATACACACATATATTATGTAAACAAAACCTTTATTTTGTATATGATTAATCTTGATTAAACGTTTTACAGCACTACAAGTACTTCATTTTTGGAATCTGATTACATATTCCAGATTACATCATTTAATATTCAGCTCTAATTTATATGAACTACATTCAAAGGTTTCATGTTAACAGATGTTATGTGAGCACACAGAAAGCTGATATATGGTGAAATGGCTTCGGACTGGTATGATCTTTACAGTTTATCCACAAAAACATCACAATCTGAAATGCTGCGGTGCAGACATTATTGCATGCATATAGTTACAGTGTCCTTTTGCTAAACCTTGAAGCGATGCATGCGATGAGTAAGTATGTAAGTAAGTGCACATAATTTGTTTTTTCTCCAGTCTTATTATCATCATCACTGGTCTGCCTTTCAGGAACAGATAAAGTCACGCAGTCTGGCTGTCTGACTCTACCCACGCTCTCAGACACGCCGCTTATTACTGAGACCTGCTCTGCCACCAAATATATAACTGAGGTGGACTAATGCATTGAATGGTCAGACTAAAACGATCAGCATTGTGGAAGACTAATGCTAAAAACAACAGTTTATTAATAATGGTCATTCCAGATATATATAAAAAAAGAAATGATGCATTATTGCATTAAATTGATCAAAGGATGCATTGCATTGATAAAAAGTGACAGTAGACATTAATTACATTACAGAAGATTTTAAATAAATGCTATTAAAATTTTCTACCTGTCAAATAAAGCTGAAAAATTATGCATCACAAAAAAATAAAGCAGCACAAGCATTTTCAATCATGCAAAATGTTTGTTGTGAAGCAGGTCAGCATACTAGAATGATTTCTGAAGGGTCACTGAAGACTGAAGCTTTGATCACATAAATAAATTACATTTTACAATATATTAGAATAGAAAATTGGTATTTTGAATTCCAATAACATTTGACCTTATTGTATTTTTGTGTAAATAAACGCAGCCTCTGTGTGCAAAAAATGCTTCTTTTAAAATTTTTAAAAATTGTATCACCCCCAAACTTCTTAAAAATAAAGCTGCTTAAATGAAAAAAATAACCATTTTTGGTTCCACAAAGAACCATTCAGTCAAATATTCTTTAAAGAACCATCTCTTTCTTACCTATCCTATCTTTAATCTGAAGAACCTTCTTTCACCACAAAGAAACTTTTGTGAAACAGAAATGTCCTTCAGATGTTAAAGGTTCTATATGGAACCATTTAGACAAAATCTTTTAGGCATCGTAAAGCACTTTTATTTTTAAGAGTGTAGATGTTATCATAGAGCATGAATGAAACGGCCCTTCTTTTTGTTTTTTGTACCAGGTTCTTATCCTCGTCTGTCTCTGAGTTTCAAACTCAAGAGGAACATTGGTTACTTTATCCTGCAGACCTACATGCCCTCGATCCTGATCACCATCCTGTCCTGGGTGTCCTTCTGGATCAACTATGATGCTTCTGCTGCCCGCGTGGCTTTAGGTGGGACATCTGATCATGTGATGTGTGTTATTTTTGGCAGTGCTGCTAAAGGAAGGTTGATTTGTTGCTATGGCGTTGTGATGTCACTGCGTGATGACGTTGTTAAGTAATCATGACGCAAAATTGTGTCACTACCTAAAATCTCAGCAAAAAAAATATGTTATATATATTCATTTATATTTGTTTGTGAAATAATTTTGAATTGAATTATTGAATACTTATCCTAAACATTTTTGTACAATTATAACAGTGGACAATGAGTGTTGTGCTAAAAAATTATTAGATATTTAATTTTTTTTACGGTGTACTAACTGATCAACAATCACAGGAACAAGCTACTAATAAGGTGTAAAAAGGAACAATTATTCAGTTAATCAGTTGTTGTTGTTGTTGTTGTTGTTGTTGTTGTTGTTATTATTATTATTAAATTGAACAATTGCAAATAGCAGCTAACTTAGTTCACGTGATATGTGTACTGCTGGTCATCTTTGCTTTTCTCTTTTTGTGTAATTTAGATGAAAAAAAGTGTCCCTTATATTGTTTAAGTAATTTAAGTTATGTACATACATGTAGCTAAATTTGGACCATCATTTTTGCAGGCTCTTTTCTGTTTGCCTCTGATTGCAGTTGAGTAATGCATCAGTGACTGTAATTTTGCCAAGATGTGTTTCTGAATCAACATCTATGTTGGTCCTGGAACAATATTCCTGTTTTGTGCTGCAGTGATGGCATAATTTTGTAGATTAACCTGGAAATTAACATCACCCTGGTTCCTTCTACAAAAACCCAATAGGATTTTCATATTGGCTTTTGGATTACTGCAGAAAAAACACCCTTTGTGACCAACAAAAGTTTATGATTCTTACACATTTTGTGCATCAAGGTGATTTTCACAAATGAATACTTTGATGCATTTTAAAGCCTGTGTCTGAAACAGAGGCTGTGAAAGTGAACTAGTGAGATAATATGTTTTCTGTTTGGTGTGATCGTGTTTAATGACCCAGACAGGAGTATTGCTGATGGTGTAGAATAAAACTTGAAAACATTTCTAGCTTATGTTAACTGCAGAACTTTTTTCAGACATTTAACTAACCAGTGCTGAGAAGATTACTTACAAATTGTAGTCCGTAATGGATTGCACATTGCATTAAGAAAATTGTAATTAGTTACGCAATTGGGATTGCACATATTAGGTCTAAGTACTATTTTATTACTTTTACCTAACATGTTTATCACATGACTCCAAAGTGAAAAACAAACAACAAAAACAAAGAAAAAGAAAAAGAAAATACATTCCCTACCTTTTTATCAATATTGTGAAATGCATTAAGCATTTCCCAAAGCTTGGGAATCCCGACATTACATGAACAAATGTTAATAAACATGATATTATATAGCCAAAGTCTACAAGGTTTTAAATATTTTTTTTCCAGACTTCCAATATTAATAATTAGTAATGGTTGATATGATAAAGACCTAGTACAGATACGCAATGTTTAGTTACTTGCGTTAGTCTCTTTTATATAAAGTAGCAGATTCATTTAGAAAGGGGGAAAAAAATGAATTGTGGTGAATCATTAAATTAAGAATAATTTACTGCCATTGTTTGAATGATATCTAATCATGTAATCCATAAAAATTTACTTATATAATTATTATAAGTACTTGTGTATATTAAATTACAAGTACTTATGTAAGTATTTGACGCAATCCAAATGACCTGTAATCATTTTACCAATCAAAGAAAATCATTGACATTGGGACCATAAGTCCAAAAATGCAAACTAAGTTTTAGTACTAATTCCTGCACCAATGTATTAAAAAATTAGATTTTAGATCCTATGTATAGTTAAATAAATGGGGATATTCCTACTTGAACATCTGAGATTACCAACCCTAGATGTGTTCCTTTGCTCAACACTCGAAATACAAGGAAACAATAATTCATCATTATGGTCATCTTTGCAGGTGTTCAGAGTTTCCTGCCAACAATATCGCAGAGAAACAGCTGTCACATGCACATTGATTCAGCAGGTGTATGATTTTCAACAAATGCTTGATAAACGGGTTATATCTTATAATGCTGGCACTTCAATTGATTCATTGAATTTGCCTGAACGTGATTACATCCCCCAGGTGTCATCATGTTCATAAGACGTGACAAGTTTCCAAGTTGGAAGTCCAATATTCTCACTTAGCCAGACTTTTAATTGAAGCAATAGGCTTTGGGCTCTAAAGTCGCTTCAATTGGCCAAAGACAGAGGCAGTCTGAATGACATTTGAAGCGACCAATAACAGACCAATAACACCAACTATTTAGGAGCAGTTAATAACAGAAAAACATGGCAGAAAAGTACAGTAAAACTCATGCAGTTAGCAATAAAATAGATGGTGAACACTATTAACTGTAATGAATATATGTTGCGAAAGTATAAACTTTGCGATTGTGATTAAAAGTTGAGATTAAAGTGCCCGTATTAAGGGTAATGAAAGGTACATATTTTGGTTTTGGGAGTTCCAAACAACAATTTGACATGTATGCAAGGTCAAAAAACACTTTCATTGTCTTATATTTCATTTTTGACGTCAAAATGAAATGCTTGGGATTTATTTTAAAACGTCTTGTTTCAATGATTCAGAGTCGACTCTTTCTTTGAGAGACAATAACTTTATATAGATTTAAAAATTTGTGATGTTTTCATTCACTTAGAGCTGTGTTACACACTGCATGAAAGGTTATTTTCAAAAATCCATTATAGGGGCACTTTAAACAAAATTTGGTAGTTTTATATGTTGTTGATGTCTTCTGGAGGTTGATTCAGGAACATGTCTTGGCAAAATCAAGATGATCTTAGTACATGTGTTCCCCAAGAAGAGAATGTTCTGCAGTTGCTCGTTCATGTTATGACTCATATTTAAGATCTTTGGTAGATTTTCTTTTTCAAATCAGAGTACAAAATGTTTAAAAGCATCTTGTCTGAAACTCTAGAGGAGACAATTGCGAGATGAATCTTCTCATTGCTGCGTAGGAAGAGCTAGATATTGTGGTTGTGCTTTCCTTCGGGCAGTACCTGCCTGTGCTCCAAAAGAGGAGGCTCAAATTGCAAATGAAATTGGATGATGCTTGGACTCAAGTGAATCTTAAATCTGCCTCACTCCAGTGAAAATACAGGGCTGCCAGTGCCTCCCTCCCTTCCTTTCAACTCTATTAAGAGTGTTCTGTAGCCTCTGCTGATCTGCGTTGATGTATTACTGCTGATTAAGCTGACAAACTTTCCTCCGGTCGGTCTTTACTGATGTGTTTTATGTCCAGGGCCATGTTCCTGCCATTATGACAAAATGGCTTCTTTTGACGTTGATACTTGGGGGGAGACAGCAGAGAATAGATCACTGATGATAGGGAGCTGAGCCTTTTGTGTTTGGGTGAACTTGTCAGAATGAATCTGTCTGCAGTGAGGGGCATGTGACAAGAAAACACATGTCTTAACCTTGCTGTATTGTTTAAACAGAAATACAGCAGCTTTGTTACAGACTCTCAGTTTCTCTATGTGGCTTCAGAATGAATTGCCTGAGCTTTCTACACTGTTTGAATTTGACCTGAAGCAGAGATGATGATGATGAAAAAAATTTACATTTATGAATATGGGAGAAATGCTGAAGGATTGTTCTTTTCCTAATTTGGCAGATGGGTTAGAGCTGAGCTTAGATGCAATTATCCAATGAAAAAATAGATTTCTTTTTTTGACACATTTAAAGAAATTCTTGATTTAACAAGGATGCATACAACTGATCAAAAGGGACAGTGAAAAATAAATATACTTAAATGTATTTGAAATGCATTTATTTCATGCTAAGTACGCTACAAATATACTTTAATATTTATGTACTTAATAAATTGTCCTGCAATTTTACTTTTAGTATACTTAAAGTCTGCTAAATTATAACAACAAATTTTGTGCTTAATGCACTTTAATTTTGAGTCACCAAAATTTTGTGAGGCGAGTTGCATGAGAGCGAACCAACCCTAAACTCAAGCAGTAATTTTCTTCATGCAACTCATCCCAAAGTGCTAAATGAGTGCTACCCAAAATGGTGCTTCATTTAAACTGAAAAGCACATCTCTAGGTATATCTCGATGCTTCTCTCTGGAAGTGGCGTAGTTGGCGGCATATATTTTCAATTCGCATTCAAGCTGATTGTCGTCAAAGTTTTCACAAAGGTTTCAAGTTGGAAGATGACACATGAATAATCTCTGTAATTGCTTGGTTGGCAGCTCCTACTCAGCGCTTGCTGGATAATTACCTCTCACTTCTCTTGTTACATAAAGCTGCGACTGATTTGAGCCATGCTTAATTATGCCTGAACGCTTTCTCTGAACTCCAGGTATCACCACCGTGCTGACCATGACCACCATTAACACTCACTTGCGAGAGACCCTTCCCAAGATTCCTTATGTGAAAGCCATAGACATGTACCTGATGGGCTGCTTTGTCTTTGTGTTCCTGGCTCTGCTGGAGTATGCCTTCGTCAATTACATCTTCTTCGGGAGAGGACCTCAGCGGCAGAAGAAAGCGGCAGAAAAAGCCGCCACGGCCAACAATGAGAAACTCAGGCCCGACCCCAACAAGGTACTGGCGAGCTTTCCACACACACATTCACACACACACCTCGCGTGTCTTTAGGGTTTGTTGACAAAGGCCTCTGGTCAGTAGGTGGTCGGTGGTTCTCTGAAGTAATATGTTGTGTCCTTTCAGGGTCAGATTGTTGAAGCACCGGATGTATAGCTGTATTTTTTCCACTGGCATAAGCTTGTTCACCAGTCGCAACCTAATGGGCTTTTACCCTCAGAAACATGTGATGAAATATCCGGGAGATGGGCGCAGACTTTTGTTAGCTGTAAACAAGAGACACTCGGACGCAGCCCGCCTGGCCGGGCCTCTAGGGCTTTCCTTCTAATCTCACTTAAAGAGTTGTGTCTCTCTCTGAGTGCGGCCGACCTCTGTAACTGTGCTGATTTTGTATGCTTGCAGTGGTTGGTGGGAAGTGTAGTTCAGAGAGACGATGCTCTCTATGCCAGAATGAAACAGAGGGAAATTGACGGGTATGACTCGATGTGGGATCCGATCTTTGCGGAGGATGCAGCATTAGGACTAGGCGATCAAAGACTTAAGGTACTGAATGGTACAAAAAAATGCAATGGCTCTGCATCGATATCCAACCAGAAGTAAACACACCCAAGCTCTTTCTGTTTGGTTCTTATGATTTCTTTGGATGACTTTCTGTTGTTCTTCCTTTAGAGTAATGATGGTAGCCATCATCATTTTCACCATTACGTTGTCCTGCCCTTTTTTCAGTTACCGTTTGCACCCAAGCCTTTTTCCCAGATGCCCATTCCAGTTTGATCGCCTGAGCTTAGCGTTTTGTGCAGTGGACGCTTATTACTTGAAAGCACCGTTCACACCACGGAGGATAACTTTAAGAAATTATTCAAATTCTTTGAGTATACTGAGCAGTCCACACTGCAACTAGTTACTTTTTCAAAACAAGTTCTCAAAAAACGTATTTTCTATTTGTTTTTAAAAAACTGATGATCAAGCCCAGACTAGGTGACACAATGTAACGCAACAGTAACGTACTTACCATAGACGTAACGATGTAATGCAATTTGCTACTTTTCGAAATGATAAAAGCATTGGCAGGTAATCATATTCCATCCTGTTTTAAATATATAACAGTACAATTTTTTATATATTATTATAAACAGATGATACCATGCATTGCTGTGCATCATTGTCCAGTTGATATCTTCACAGTAATCATTCTTGGTGTGAACGAGACTTCACTTTTGGGACATTCAGAGTGCTGAATTAGATTTTGGGGTAATTACTTATAAACATAAATTAAGGTCTGTAAAATTCTAATAGCCAAGATTATTGTCTACATAAAAGCCAAGTGGCTGATTGTCAATAAAATGCAGATAAATGTATATGATATATTAAAATTTAAAGCATGTGAGATATTAAACTTCTGTTGCACAATATTTAGCCTACAGAATGTTCAAAGTAGCAGCAAGGTAAACAACACAATGAGGAACACTTAATCCGGTTAAATATTAGCTAGTCTTTATACAAAAACAAATCTAAATGATATGAATATTTATATTGATTAATTGTTGTATCACTAGCCAGGTGCAACATTTGTTGCTTTGTTACAGTAGCATTAGCACTTAGAAAAACTGCATTAGCAAGGTTTACATAGGACAATTTGATGATAATTAAGATAATTAAGCCTAAGATATAATAATGCTTAAAATGAAAAATAAAATAAAATATAATTTAAGCAAGCAAAGTAATCATGGAAAGTGAAAGCGGGTGAATGCTTTCCTTCCTGCCCCGGCCTTTCCTTACCTCCATCTCTGCAACTTGACTCCTCACCGTTGATCTAGACTTCTGTCTTCATGTTTTTGCCTTTTTTTTATTTGCATTTATTTGGCTGATTTACACGCAGACAGAATTTTAACCATGCCATGGTTGAAATTCGGAAATAATCCTGGATATTATTGCCTGGAACACTTTACTCCACAGCTTACTATGAGTGCAGTGTAACTATCGCTATGGTTGTACTGCATTCATCATGGTTTTAAAGGGACAGTCCACTTCTTTTCAACATCTAGTTCATGAAATCCATCATTGTGCATCATTTCAATGTATGCAAAAACAGCATTAGCCTGTGCTCTGTGATTTTAAAAGGCGGGTTTCAGTTGCATAAAACGTGTTTTAAAAAAAAATCCATGCATGGATCTCAGAAAAATGCTGGTTTTGCAAATACAATGTATAGAGGGCTCTTCAATAATGCACCATTTGATAACTTAAATGCACCTGATCCTACAATGTTTCTTCTCTCTCCAGATGACCCCCGATGATATCCGGCTGACCACAGTTGAGATGAAGAATGAAATGGGTCCATCTGATCTGTCCCGGGGTTTGAGTGACCCGCGTAGCACCATGCTAGCCTATGACAGCTCCACACTTCAGTACCGCCGGGCGGCCATGGCTCGGCAAAACTACGGCCACAGCGCTCTGGAGCGCCATGCCACCCAGAAGAAGAGCCGGCTCAGGAGACGGGCTTCCCAGCTCAAGGTCAACATCCCAGACCTGTCCGACGTCAACTCCATCGACAAGTGGTCGAGGATGATTTTCCCCACCGTGTTTTCCTTCTTCAACATAGTGTACTGGCTTTACTACGTGCATTAAAAGGATCTAGAGTGCGGAAATGGACCTAAAGGGAAAACAAGGAAGTGTTAAAAAAAGAATAAAACAATACACCTTTTGCTGATTTATTTCAAACATATAGTGGAAAGACTAAGGAAAGACAGTCTAAGTTATAAAAAAAAATAATCAGGATTTCGTTTTTTCATTCTTAAAGACACACAACCGGAGAAAAAAAAAACATGCAGTACAGGGCTTGTTCCAGAGTTTAATATACCACTTATATTTGTCATATGTAGATTACTCTGTGGATCAAATATTTATGCTTGTCTTTGCATATATTTTAAGGATTTGTTTTTTGGGTTAGTATATGTTTATTTCGTAGCCAACTGCATCCGAGAAAGCTTTACAAAAGGAGTCGGTCGTGAAAGTCTATTTTCCTATAGTTAAGCTGTATATCAGATATCTTTTAAAAGCATGCTTTGGTTTGTTTTCTTTATCTCTTGCAGAGAGCTGGAGCACAATGCATTTTCATTTGACACTTCTTCTGTTCTTTCAAATGATTTTGCAGGATGCAATGCAAAGACTCTGTCAGGAAGCCATACAGGGTATTTTCACAACAGGTCTTTTTACTATTGCTTTTTTTTGATGTTGGGCCAACAAGGAAACTCAGCCCTATTAAAACAAAGGTTTTATCTGATGCAGGGGATATATGAATAGGCTGGGCCATGACGAAGGACGTATATGTGATCCCATGGACAAGGACGGACTAACATGGACCATTACCCTGGTAGATGGACTCACTGTCCGCTCCGGCTGTGTCTACAGTACCTAGGCCATGTAAATGCTAAACAGTCCTCATCTCTACACTGTATAAACTTTGAATGGTGAGCCGCTGAGGGTTAACGGCTGTTTAACATCTCTCGAGTGTTTCGAGATTGGATGAGGCGAGTGAACCTCAATGAAGAAAGACGCAATATATCTGTAAACCATTAACACTATCGATAGATATAAGTTGAAAACTAGTAGCTGATATTACATCATGGTAAAAAAAAAGAAGAAACTTTCTGATTCAATAGTTATAATATCAGATGTTAATGTTATGGTTCATTATTTAAACGTATGTTTTGGTGTATTAGATTTCTTAATGTCAAAGACTTTGGTTGATGAAAAGAAAATTCTTGCTTCTTAAAAATTCGGTGAAGGATCCGAATCTTTTTCAAAGGCCTCAAAGTGCACCAGTTGAATTCAAGCAAGAAGCTGATCATTGCTACTCTGAAATTTATGCTAACAATCACTTCAGTTCACTAACAATATGTGAAGGATCTGGATCATACAATCAAGGCATCTGTCAGGCAATTTTGTATAAAATCCTGTAAATTATAATGATATTTCATAATGACCTGTAAATATATATATTGTGTAATGATTGTCAACAATAATGAAAATGTATCTAAATTAAATTATTAAAGCTTAATGAAGCTTATATCTCTTAAAACGTTACCTTACATAATTTTCCTTGCAGTTTTACAGAGTCTTCGGTCAGAAAGGTTTGAGCTGGACTAGTTTACAAGGCCGTAAAAAACATGAAGTGGATATCAATCATTAGAAATGGCCAAATTGTCCCCTCAATATTGTAAAATCTGCTGCACACCATTATGCTGCACTTTGTTATTATGATGACTAAAAGGTTTAAAAGTTACATATTTAGCGTGATCTAAAAGCTCTCATTACTGTCAAAATGATTGTATCAAAGTAGGCGGGATTTATTATTGACACAAGCAGGGCACGAATTCCAGAGCAGTGTTGCCAAGTCCATGGTTTCCCCGCAGAACTTGGCTACTTTTATTTTGTTGTCGAGGGTTGTTTTTTGTCTGAGGGTATGAATCGAATCAGAGGTAAGAACCCTGCTTAAAAAACCAGCATATACTGGTTTGGTATGTTTTGAAGTTGGGATGCTCGTTAAGATGCTCCTTTTCTGGTTTATGCTGGTCCTTTTGATGGTTCATGCTGGTCCTTTGCTGGTTTATGCTGGTCATGTGCTGGCAAAGGACCCGCATAAACCAAGGTCCATGATAAAAAAAAAACAATCACGTAAATGGTACCATATTTTTAAGTTAAAATGGTTGTTTTATTAAAACAAACAAACAAAAAAGTTGCATCCTGGACTCCTGGATGTTACTGTCGGTCATTTAACAAATGTTTTTTCTGATATTGGTTCCCAGAAATGCTTTGCATTTTAGTATAAATCCTATATTTTGTTAAACTTCTGACAGTAACATCCAGGAGTCCAGGACTCAACTTTTTGTTAGTTTGTTTTTTTTAATAAACGACCATTTTAACTTAAAAATATGGTACCATTTTCATAATTAATATATAGGCCTAATTCCTAAATATGCCGATGCATGCAACCTTTTGCATTTTTTTCCTCATATCTTTATTATAGTTTTTTTTTTCATATTATTTGGAAATCGTTCAAAATGATTTCTTCCCAACTAGAATTAGACTTGGAATTTCCTTGAATGTTCTATTTCTTTCTTTCTTTCTTTCTTTCTTTCTTTCTTTCCTTAAAATCTCTCTCACCGAGTGGTGTCTTTTATCATTTTTTAATTTAATTATGATAATTAAATTTTGCTTTTCTTTCTTTCTTTTTAGTTTATATCATACCATTTTCCATCCATATTCCAAGTCTAACACAGAATAGCCTTGTTCTCCCTGGCGAGACGTTAGAATCACAGTTGTATTTATTTCTGCTTCATTTGTCACACTAGTAATGGAAAGTCAAGCAGAGTGCTTTGCATTATAGGCTATACATTATTCTGTGCGTCATTCTCTGATGTGTACACGTGTTGTAGGAGGTCATGGTCGTTCTATGCATCAAGAACACATTGCACACATTATTAATGCTATCTTCAGAAATATTGCGAGTCTTATGGAAGCTTACTACTCTGAACATGTTCACAGGATCATTAGATTAACCAGAAGAACAATATTGAATTTGTTCTCAGTCATGTTGTGCGTTTAATCCCATTGTAGGCCAGTTGGGACGTGTACATGATTATGTTGCTCACAGTTCATTATCTCTTGTTTGTTTGAAATATGGATTTTGCAAACACAGCACACGACTAATATCTTTATAGGTCCCTGGAAAATGATGAGCACTTTAATAAGTTTTCAAGATTTTCAATAGCCCTTCAATGTGCATATTATGCTTAAATTACCATAAATCCACGTGAGCTCCATGCAGAGGAGAGAAGATTAAGATGTGTTATTGTCACACATGATTGAGATGGGTGTGTGTGTGTGTGTGTGTGTGATTGGAGCGGGGTGTTTTGTCCGCTTTATGATTGACTGGGTGCCAGAATACTTAATGGACAAAAAGGCAACACTTCCGCTCCTCTGATAGACAGAGAGGGGGAAAATGCAGTTCTCATGGGCCATGGAGGCTGCCACAGGGGACATTAAGGCAGAAAAGCATGAACGTTCCAGTACACTATGGACACGGTGTAAAAGAATGGCCCTGTAGGCCAAAGGAGCTGCAATATGAAAGCTAGGTTGAAATAGAGATCAGAAATAAAGATTTTTCACCTTACCAGAACCCTTACTGACTCACAAACACGCATTTATTTTTAAAATTGTGATTTTCGGGCAACAAAAAGTCTGGGGATGTCCATAGTGAATACAAATTTATGCTTATATAGCTCTCAAATATATTTTTGGAAATATAAACTATTAATAAAAAATGATTGAAAATATCCAAAATCATGGAAATTCATTGGTTACAAAACCCTATACTTGTTTGTTTAGCAACACTGTTTATGTGTTTTATCATGAATTTAGGTAACACTTTATTTCGATGTTCCACTTTAGACAATATACATGTCAACTAGCAGTCATTAGAGTATAAGTAGACTGTCTGATTAATATCTTTTAATACTTTATTTTGGTAGATCCACAATACACTACAACATCCCCTAACAGTCTACTATAAGAGTTAATAGATATGTAGTTGAGAATTAAGGACAATTAGTTGACATGTAGTTGACATGTAGTTGACATGTAGTTACAAAGTCACTTAGTAGAATGTCTAAATGCACTACCGAAATAAAGGGTAACCTGAATTTATTCTCACAGTGACTTGCAAAGTGGAAAATTCAAATGTTTTGTGTTATGAATATGTACTTAAAGATTGTTGGAGAGAAATTTGTCAATCATAAATTGTAAATAATTACAAAGTACATTTCACAAACAATTTGGCTACAAAGAATTGGTAAGCAATACTTTGAATTACACATGAAATTTTAAAGTAAAAACAATTAAATAGTATTTTTTTGTAAAATGTACTCCAATAATCTTTCTTTCTACAATTTTGAAAAGTCGTCTTCTTTTTTTATTACGTGCTCTTTTTTTTTAAATGTGTAGGTATCACTGTACAATGCTAGTAACTCTTGCAAATTATTATTATTATTATTAATAATAATAATAATAATAATATTAATAACTGTATTAGCATTTGCTTTTCAAGATAAAATAGCTTTATCATAGGTGAGAATGTACACTGAATTTTTTGTAACTATTTTCTCTCAGAAAGTGTATTACAAAAGTATTAATTAATCAAAAACAATTGAAGTACTTTAAGATTTTTTTTTTTTTTAATTCAAAGGATCGGAATAGTATTTTCTTCTCAAACGTAAGCCAATAATCTTTATTTATTTTTTATTTTTTTATTTTTTACATTGTATTTGCGTGTTCAGAAGTCATGGTTTTAACCCAAATGACTAAATTCCTCTCTTTCTTAATGGCCCTGACGCTAACGATGTTAAAGAACTCCACCTGCACAAAGAAAGCCACACAGCTATGCTCAATGTCAAGTGTAGTTGCCATGGAGACCAGGAAGCAGGAGAACAAGTTTGCTGTCTTAAAGACAGGGTTGCACGTTCACCGCTGGAGTTGGCAGTCAGTGTGACGGGAGCTGCGCTAATTAAATAGTAAAAGTCTGCACACTGGCCAGAGAGAGGCAAGACTGTCACGACTGGGGATGCACTGAAGTACTGCCATAGAGAGACCATTACAGACCACAGACGCTCAACTCATCCTCGTGACTTTCTCTTTAATGTCTCAATTGTGTCTCTCAGAAAATAACCAGTCTCCCGCTTCTCATGTTTTGCCTGAGAAAAGATCCCATTAATCTCCCACTAGTCTAGTCATATATATTTCATAAAGTGTGCAAAGAGACTCAGGTTCAAACCCTATTTAATATGTATTATTTTAATAACTCTGCTGCCAGCATTACCACCTAAAACAGTATATATAACATTTTGTCCTGTAATAACACTGTTACCTATGCCAAATACTCCAACAACATAGTAATAATAATAATAAACTACTGTTAAAAAACATCTGGGGTCAGTAAGTTATTTTTTCTTTTTGTATTTTTTTTGGAGAAGTTAATACTGTTGTTATAAGGACACATTAATAATGAACATTGAACAATTTGAACATTATTAATATTAAGAAATATTTCTTGAGTATCAAATCAGCATATTAGAATGATTTCCGAAGGATCATGTGATACTGAAGACTGGAAAAATGATGCTGAAAATTTAGTTTTGATCACAGGAATAAATTATGTTTTAACATATATTCAAACAGAACACAGCCAATTTAAATTAAAATATTATTTCACAGTTTTACTGTTTTAACTGTATTTTTACAAGTCTCTGTTTTTATTTATTTATTTATTTACACTTCAAGTAAATAACTGATTCTCTGCATATTAAACTGGAAAGTATTAAAAACACATAACCTTTAATTGGCACATAACTGAGTGGTCTCCTGGGTTTGGAAAGAGCAAGCTCTGAGCTACAATACTCTCCTCAGGGAAGATGGAAATGCACACAAGACCTATAAGCAAACATAAAAAAAACATGGAGCATTGAAAGTAAGGCCTCTTTCCATCTCCTCTTGGTTCCCTTTCTCTGTTCCTCTCTGATAGTGTTGTGGAGATGTGAGAGGGCTGAAAAAAGAGAACAGCAGAATAACCAGATGCTTTCCGCTCTTCAATGCTTCTGTGCCACTGGAGGAATTAGGGATTCACAGATCTTTGTCCTATTTGTCAGGAAGTGGAGGGATGGAAAGGAGGGGAAGGAAACAGAGAAAGAGATTGAGGGAGAGGAACGATGCTGTACTATAACAGCTGCGCCACCGAAACAAGAGGGCCAGCCATCCTGGGACGCTACTGAACCTCTGCTTTCATCAGACTTACACAACACATGCAGGGCCTGCAGGGCCGTGTCAGCTAGTGACAGCTGCAGAACGGCTTTGTGTGTGTGTGTGCGTGTACTGCTACACTTGGGCAGAATGCACTGAGACGGATATATGAGCTCACTGCTTTTAATCACAGTATGGTATTTATATATTAGTCATTTCACATTCAAATGCAGTAGCTGTAGGTGCAGTGATTATATACAGTAGCAGAAGATCCATAGTCTATTTTAAACGCTTGGATTCATGTAGGCATGATAAAATGTGTGATCTCATTGACAATTGTTCATTGGTTGCTTTAATTCATTATTTTTAAAGTGACTCCTGCGTGAGCTTTGCTTCCAACCTGGTCTCATAAAAAACATTTTGTGCAGCACTGTTTTTACGTACCTTACTGCATATTTTGCGCAGTTTCAAAGAGAAATGTCCACTGAATGGTGCTAAAACACAGGTTCATGTGATCCCTGGCACATTTTATTATGTTGTTATGTGTATGTATTGTGGTGTTTCAGAGTTTAAATATCCGTGGACTGTTGCTAAATGTTAGGTCGCGTGTCCACCAAAGCATTTTTCGGTTACACTTTATTTCGATAGTCCATTTAGACATTCTACTAACTATAAGTAACTTTGTAACTACATGTCAACTACAGGGTTAGTAGAATGAGTTGACATATACTTGCAAAGTTTCTGATAGTCAGTATGTAGTGTGTTGTGAACCTATCAAAATAAAGTGTTAGGAGATATTAAGCAGACAGTCTACTAATACTCTAATGACTGTTAG
>JAUCMR010000150.1:278842-291032 GCA_032357425.1 Enteromius argenteus | reverse complement strand
TGCAGTCCAGATAGCAATCCAATAGATGCAACAGTGAGAGTGACCTCTGGTGGTGAGAGCGGGAGCTTATCATCACAGTTAGTACGGACTACCGTGGAAAGTGCTTGCAGTTTGCTTTTGTAAGTGAATCGGGTACACCTCTACGTTGTGAGCTTCAACATTGTATAATGCATTAATGCTTCAGCCATCGTTTATCATTACTTAAACTAATGAGACAGACGGACAGTCAAGCTGCATCAATCACGATTTTAGACCCGTGATCACACGTGCCGATTTGCAGGCTGCCGCGTGAAAATAGACGCATTTTTAATGGCCAGATCTGTACATTAGGCCCACAGCTGAACAACAGAACTACAGAAACATAAGTCAGCCAGTTACCAAGACATTTGCAGGGTTGTTACACACATAACGTACACAAATACATATTTTGAACGATCGCTAGAAAATACAATCATCAATTATTAATCATACTTACAGGCAGAAGTTCAGAGGAGCAAATAAACTGGGCACTGATCCATCTTTTAAGACGATGCGTTTGGTGAATCCCGCGTTATACTCCCCAAGATTGGAAAAGCAGTCATCAGTAAAATGACCCGAACACAACACAAGATTGGAGTTGTACTTCTGAGGTGTTGTTGAAAAAATTAATGTTAACCACTCATTCTTTGTAGATTCATCTTTCGGAAGGGCATGTAAAACAAATTTACTCTCACAGCGTCTTCTTGACATGACGTAATCCAAAATTGTACTGTTTGTGGGCGGGCAAGTTGTTCGCGACATAGAACGTGGGCGGACATTATGCAAATATGTTACTTTGTGACGTGTGGCCGTAACAGAAAAAGATTCGAATTGCTGACGACTCGTTTAGGCGAATGTGAGCCGACTCTTTTTTTTGATAGACAAAAACTTTATCGTGCACTCTCAACGTCACAACTTTGCAGATAGTTTATGTTCACATACAGCTACATGACACACTGCATGAAAGATCATATTTGAAAACGCATAGTAGGGGCACTTTAATTCTAGAGCACCTTCCATGCGACGCTTATATGCTTTCAAATGGAGGCTGTTCCTAGCATGGTGTGAGAGTTATGGTCTGGATCCCTTTCACTGCCCCGTGGGTTCAGTGTTGGAATTTTTTCGGATTCGTTTCCGAGATGGAGTGACGCCAGCCACTCTTAAAGTGTATGTAGCAGCCATTTTGGCAAGCCACAACCCTATTGACGGTCTTTCGGTGGGCAGTCACCCCCTAGTATCTCGTTTCATGCGGGGTTCGAGACAACTTAAACCCTTTTGTCCTGCGAGAGTGCCATCTTGAGATTTATTTATTGTTTTGGAAGGTCTGACTATGCAGATGTTTGATCCTTTGGACAAGATGTCTGATAAGGTCATCACTTTGAAAACAGTTCAGTTGGTAGCTCTATCCTTTCTCAAGAGAGTTGGGGATTTCCAGGCTCTTTCCATTTTGCCTTCTTATATGGAATTCGCACCGGGATTGGTTAAAGTTCTTCTACGACCAAGGCCGGGTTACATTCCGAAGGTCGCTTCAAACCCTTTTTGTTTTCAGCAAGTGGTCTTGGAGGCTTCCCCCCCTCTGACATGAGGGCAGGGAACCCAGGTCTTTGCCCGGTTAGGGCATTAAGGATGTACGTGAATCACACAGCTCAGAGGCGTCAAGCCGACCAACTGTTTGTCTGTTTCGAAGCTAAGAACAGGGGTTGTGCTGTCTCTGTACGCATCTATGTTGATACGTCATATAGCAGCATCTAGTTCCTTATTCAGGGAACTGTGGTTACATATGTAACCGAGATGTTTTACAGTACCTATGGTACCTTTTAAGCCCAGATTACTACAAAAAACATAGTTTAACTATGGTCATGGACAAGGATCAAGTGACAATGAAGACTGAGGTAATAATGCTGGAAATTTAGGTTTACATCACATGAATAAATTAAATTTTACACTATATTCACATCTAAAACAATTTTTTTTAATTGCAATAATATTTAGGTAATAAGACTATTTTTACTGTATTTTTTATAAATCAAATGCAGCCTGGTGAGCACAAGAAACGTCATTCAAAACACATTTTGAACGGTAGCCTATATTCATGGCATACTATGTATACAATACGGGACATAGTGAAAATATGTTAAAAGTTGTTAAAAGTTTTAGATTTCGAAAAAATTGTAAAGAAAGAAAAGTTAAAATGGTACTATTCCTGGGTTAACTGATAAAATGTCTGACATTTGCTGCACTCTGTAAAGAACATGATCATCAGGTTTCACGCAAGCTTGGAATTCATGAAGTCATTAAAAACTAAATACAAAGAAATTCCCAAACCACATTGTTATGCTGACAATATAATTTGAAATGAAACTATTGCAGAATTAAATCGACCACGAATGAAACATCGTTAGCATTTTCTTTAATGGTGCAAGACGTTTTGCTCGCGCACGTGTGTCGGCGTGTTATAAGCTATATTCTGTAAATAGCCTACTTGAGGAATACTGTAACTAAAAAACAACATCAAAAAACAGTATTGCATATCGATTTAAAATAAGTGCATTTATTCCTCTCTTAACACCTTTATGCAGCCCTTAACCCAAACCTCAGCAACAAACTTATCAATATTCTGCACGACCCATTTCGTTGTAGAATATCATACTCACTTCTTCGTCGACATAGAAAGGCATACCATCCCAAAACACTCCGATCTGCTCTGTTTCGAAGTTTTCCCAGATGCAAACGCTCTGTGTGTGACTGCCCCAAAGAGCGCTGGCACGTGAGCGCGAGAAAACATGGATCAGAGCGCGCGCTTCTGCATGCCGTTTCAATGTCACACAGCCGAAACCTCAAACCATTTATTTATTTATTTTTTAATTTATCGATGCATACGTTTAAACGAATCAGTCACTGCGTTAAAGCTGTTTAATATGATTTATTTCACATAATATATCATCTTCGGTGGAGCTTTCCCGCGCGTCTCTCCACGAAAGTAGGTCAGTGTGTCAAAGAGAAGCGTCACACTGCCTTAAGCCTCTCAGGAGCTCAGTGTAATGAGAATCTCGCGCTAGCTGTTGACAAGGTAAATAAGGCGTCCTGCATCGTCTTTGGCCTTCTAACTGTGTTGATGAATATTTGTTCTCATACAGCTTGTTCCTCGGATTGCGTGTTTTGTTGGCCGAAACGGGGCAGCATGTTAACTGTTTCGTTGGCAGTTAGTAAAGCCCATGATCACTGACCAGTCTATAAATCTGAGCTGACATCCAAAAAATACTGTTTAGTCCTCTTTGTTTATTCAACCATTAGAAAACTAATAAAACCGATATATTAAAACGGTAATGTTGTTATATAGCTATTATTACAGTTTAAAAAGTGTTTTCTATGTAAATGTTAAAATGTAGGCTAATTTAATAGGCAGAATTTTCAGCATTATTACTCCAACTGGAATATGTCCCAAAACGGTCCCAATGTTTTTTTTAATGGTTAAAGTTGATGGTTTGTGCAGTTTTTGTCTCTTTTTCTTTTTCAGCAGGGCATTTTGATTGGCAAGGAATAAAAATAAGCTATATATCCATTAACATTTTGAGATGATAAACATAACAAAACGCATATGGAATATGGAATAGTTCACAAATTTAAAACTGACTTATGATGGGAGTTTTTGGGACCAACATTCTTCAAAACATTTTTTGTCAGAGAAGAAAGAACCTCATTTGGAAGAAGTGGAGGGTGAGTAAATGATGACAGTAAGTAGGCCTAAATGAAGTAAATGAAAATGATTTAAATTTTTTAAGGTGAACTATTCATTTTACATAAACTACTGTGGTGGGACCAATGACACTGTCTCTTTTGATAACTTATGACAATAATGTGTCATCAGCAGGGCCGTAGCTGGGGTTTGTGGGGGTTGGTGCAGGTTGTACCAGTGGGCCCTGTTTGAAATTGTTTAATTTGTATGTTTGTTTTATTTACTTGTGCTATTTACACGTTTACGCTTTTTCAATGTTTGTAGGTGTCCAGGTACAGAAAATGAATAATTAAATCTAAAATAGCACTGCATAGTCTTCATTGTAAAAATTAAATATACAGTCAAAACTAAATTTATTCAGACACCTTAAACATTTCTCACATTATCACTGTTTATTTGCTATAGTTGAACAATTACCAAACAATGCTTGATTTTGTTTAGTCTGTAAAAAGGTTGAATTGGCAATTAAAGAAAAAAAAAACACTGTGGATTAGTAAGTAATTCAGTCAAGAGCAGTGAGTGATTTTCTTTCTTTCTTGGATTAATAGTAAGAACACAAGTAAGTTCAGCTACTTTAAAAGACAATGCATCCAATATAATCAGGGCTGTCCAAACTCGGTCGTGAAGGGTCCTGCAGAGTTTAGCGCCAACCGTAATTAATTAAACACACCGGAAGCAGCTAATCAAGCTCTTTCTAGGCATTTTAGAAACTTCCATGCAGGTGTGTTGAGGCAAGTTGGAGATAAACTCTGCAGGACACCGGCCCTCCAGGACCGAGTTTGGGCAACCCTGAATATAATGATGCACACGCGACTTCTTTCTCCACAGGTAACTTACAGTTTTTCGTGGATGCTCTCCAAGACGGGTATTTTGACGTGATTTTGTATGTATTTGTCGTTACAAGAGCAAGAAGATGCAAATTCTGTATTCAAGCTCTTTGAGATGCGTCTCTGCGTGTGCCCTGTGCGTACAGAACACCGTGCTGAATTGGGCGCTTTATCGGTCGGCTTTGCATACCCACTAATAAATCCCCTCTGATGCGCATACCGTAGTGTCCTGCATTAACCAAATCATGACAGTCAACCACAAGAGTAGCTAATCAAATCGCAAGTGATGTGAATATTGCATAAACACCCAGTGAAGACAGTGATGCGGTCAGGACGCGCCGGTGTTTTGCCGAATTTTGACTCCCTGCCGAATTATGACTCCCTCGTTGAAATCAAAACTAATCTTAACCCCACCCCTAATCCTAACCCCTCCCCCACACCTAACACTAAACCTAGGGGAGTCATAATCTGGCAGGGGTCAAAATTCGGCACTACACCGGCACTTTCCGCGTGAGAATATGTCACGGGAGGCGCGCAAAAATAAAAAAAATAGGAAACAATAATCAGTACATTATAAAATGAAAAGAAGCAGGTTTTTGGCCCAGATGTTTTTTAATCCTGTAAAATGTGAATTATTTATTGCCCATCTATTGTAGCTAATATTAATTTCATAATGACCCTTACTCCGTGAAGTAGCAGAAGTGAAAATGTGCAAATATTATTGGGGTGAATTAAATGCACGACTAATGTTTATAACAGGCTTTCATCCTTTCGCTTAAAAAAGGGGGACTTAAAAGTATATCCACTATACCCAGGGCCACTGCTGGCCAAATGGGTGCCCTAAGCAGAATAGTATTGTTGTGCCCCCTCCCTCAAAAAAAAAAAAAAAACAGAAAACAAACACCTACTAGCATATAAGGGGTCAAAATAGAACTTTCATAAAATATAAAAGTAAATAAATAAATTGTGATTACATTTTATTATTTATAAATTACAATTGTAGCCCTAGACAGAAACTAGCCTATATGATTTTATTAATACAGTTTGATTGATTTTATGTTCTCAAATTATCAGGCCTTTGGTGCCCTTTGCAGGCATTGTATTGCATTATGTATTTTTACAGTGTTATTCAATGAAACCATAATCAAACCATATACCATATATTGCCTCGTTCTTTTTATATAATACATTTTAAGTACGTAAAATTTATGGTAAAAACTGGCAGGTGTGGTTGCCTGAATGTGACCTTAAAAAATACGGTAACATTTTAAGTATCACAGTTTTAATTTAAATTAACAGTTAAATACCGTAATTTCATTAACTGATACAATGTTAATATACCAAGCGATTAAAGTACTGAAATCTGTTTTATAGCTTTGAAATACACTGATAAGCACCAAATGCAAAAAGTCATATGATGAACAAAAGCCCATCACAAGCAGCTTTCAAATATGAACATAAATGGAAGGTGCTCAGTGTCATTCACACAAACACTAAACACCATAATGGTGAGACTCATTAAACTGAAATATGCAATAAACATTAATTTAACAACATTACATGTGATACACAACCCTAATAAACATAACTGATAAGAACAAACTAAGAAGAAACAGAGTTATTTCAAAGAAAAAAACATTAAATTCAAACAAAATTTGAAATGCAATGCAGGGAATTCTAGGAATGTCAGTTTACTTTTTTCCCTGTAAATTTTACAGGAATTTACCGTTAACCATTTAACAGTTTTTTCCATAGCATTTTCAAATTTTTTTACTGTTAAAATCACAGCCATTTTTTTACAGTATATGAAACTGCAATGTTAAGTCAGATGCGTTGTTTTTGGTGGTGAAATCACCTACAATAAAACAATTTACTAACGTCAGTCAAAAATGTTTCACAGGATTATAAACGTGTTAACTGAAATTGAAGCACCGGCTTCATCTCGGGCTTTTTTACTTTTCCTTTCTCTGCGCCGGGTTGCGTTGATGTCTTTTCCCTGATATAGCCTAGTTGTCCATCAATTATGATTATTTGTATTCAGCCACAACATAGGTGAGATATGTCCATGGGTGAGAGTGAGCTCGTGCGCCTGCGCAGATGCGGGAACGCGTGTCACGTGCACTGCGTTCATCATAAAATAGCCTATATATGATATGTATGTTCATGTTAAGATTTTTATGTTTATGTATACATTTTTCATAATATAGAACAAAAGTTTTTTTTGAGAAACTGGGATGGTGCCCCCCTGGGAGCTGGTGCCCTACGCAGACTGCGTACTCTGCGTGTAGGGAGCGGCGGTAAATATTACTGACTATAACTCCCACCTTCATTACCCCGGCCCACCAGGAATATCACCTGGCCCACCCTGCGTCTCCTATCTGGAGCCGGGGCTGAGGAAAACATAAAAAATGTGCAGGGCAGGGATGCCTCCAGAACAGGTTTGAAAACCACTGCAGTATATGATTGCTCAGCAAGCTATTTTGTTCAGTCTCTTCTGCATGTTACGCGATTACATTAAAGAGGAAAAAAAAACCTAAATGATTTTAGCAAATGGCTGCAATATAACAAAGAGTGACATTTTTAAGGGGGTCTGAATACTTTCCGTACCCACTGTATATTCCTTTCGCAAGCCTCCCATACGTGGCAACCTGTTGAACAAAGCTCGATGGCGACGCATTACTGAAGCCCTTGAATATACCACGACGACGAACATGACGTCTGCGCAGTCGGCAGCGGCTGTTGACGTTCTTGAACACGCAAGGAAAGATGTGCGTTGTAGTCCGTGTGATAAACCGACATTCCTCATGGATTTAACAATCTCAAGCGTGACTTCTGTGAGGACACACTTTCCTGCTTTGGGCACACGCCACACAAGTGCTCGATGTGGACAACTTTTATACAAGTGAGGACCTAAAGGTTGCACGAGACGAGGGAAAGTACATGTTAGCCAGCTAACTGAATGCTGCTGTCACTGTGAAAGTGACAGTAAAACTTCCCTAACAAGAGACTTAAACGTCCTACGAGGCTCAAACTCGCTTTTCCTGTGACTCTGGATCATCACTTCGCATAAAAGGTAAAGAAATGTTGCTGTTTTGTGCGCTTAGCTTCTGTTGTTTGTGTTAGCTTGAGGGCAGATAACTCAAACGAGGCTCTAAATCTGCCTGAAATACTGGTCTTTCCTCATGTACTAACGTAAATTGTATTCGTTTTTTGTAAATAACTTTTCATGACATGTCAACATTTTGTTTTATTAATAATTAGCAGTTTTTCGGATGAAATTGTAGCTCTTTTGTAATGGCCAAATGTTGATTATCAAACACTAATCTGTATTAGTGTTTATCAAGTCACTCGGATTATAATTACATTAGTTTATGAGCTGACACTTTATAACACGGTTATAAAGGTGTTAAATAACGTTAATGGGAAATACATTTGTTACAGTTATTATACATACATTTATTAATGTTGTTAGTTGTCTGTTATTAGCTCAAAATAACACTAGCTAACAGATAAAACGTTCGATTTGAATGAAGCATTAGTAAATGTTGAAATTAACTTAAATTAATATCGATAAATACATTAGTGTTAGTTTATGTTGACTAATGTGATTAACTAATGATAAACAAATGGAATTTTGTTATTATCTTGTTATAATCTGAATATTACCGTTAATAATTCTTGTTTTTATAGACCTGATCTCCTACATTTTCATTATTCAAACACAGATATAATACCGACTTTTGTTGAATTTTGTTGTCATTGTGTAGTCTTGTATTAACAACATATAAAAACAGGCTTGTGATGTAAAAATTGTGTAAATATTGATTTATTTAGTGCACGTTGCCTCAGTCACGTTTACCTATTTTTCCTCCTGGAAGAGAGGCTTTAATTAAATTAAAATGTTTCAGTAACATTTACAAGGTGTTTATTGCATTAAATATGCTTAATTGTTAGGACAGTTTATGAGGCTGTTAATACCATTTTGTTAACAATTTATGTTTAATGCTAGCAAAAACTACTTCTTTTGGTCTTGATAATGCCATGGAATTTTTAAAGTACCTTGAAATTCCATTCATGCAGTTGTTTTTCATTGTTTGCTTTTGTTTCAGATATGCTGCAAAACTGTCTCTCTATTCAGTCATATTTGTTTCACTATTTGATGTCTATTTGCTCTCGTGGCTCAGAAAGCTGCTTGTGTGTTCAGTGATTATTTTACGTGAATGTTTGTCTTGTTTACTCTCATCTTCCAGAGGAGGAATGGCGTTGAGCGCTAACCTGTGTCAGGTAACTCTGGGGGTCGAGGGCATGACCTGTGCCTCCTGTGTCCAGTCCATTGAGGGCCGGATTAGGGGTCTGCAAGGTGTCAGTCATATACAGGTGGGAGCAAGATTAATACTGATCACACCAAACAAACATGAAGTCATGATAAATGAGTCGAAGTGATGATTACCTCATTAAATTAACCTTTTCATGAATACAATTATTGAAATTGTAGCCATGGCCAGTTAACAAAAGTGTTATTACTTCCTTGTGTGGGTTTCAAAGTATACATGCAGTCTATAAACATTTCCATTTTTGTTTATTACTGGTCTTAGTTTTACTATTATTAGCACATTTCTTATGTGCTGTTTAAGCTTATGGAGCTTCCCACAATGATAATGAGTGTAAAAATTCACGCTTTATCCCTAAACAAACACACATAAACCTAGGTAAGCCACAGATTAAATTTCCAGGTGTCCTTTTTCCATGAATCATTGTATGTGACTAGACTCTTGGCTCTCTGGGTGGCTGACAAGGCAATCTGACAGAAATATATGGTGGTAATAATATTTGCCAGAGCCTTCCCTCCAGCAACAGTGGCATAATTGAAGAAAGCCACTCGTATGTTCAAAACCTAATTGTTGCTAATTCGTCCTGCCCTTTCCCTTAAAACACAGTTACCCAGCAGACACGGGTCAAAAGAGCGGATAATTGAATAGTGTGTTTGTCTAAGATGCTGTTTTAACCTTTAAAAAGGCCATCTGGTGCTATTACTATTGACCAGAAATGTCGAATGCCAAATACTGTAAATGTCTTTGTTAAACACAGAAAAAAAGTATGCTTCTGTCTAAGAGAGCTGCAGTGAACACAAAGCAGCAGATCGGTCTAGAATTGTGCTTATTATGCGGAAACAAACTTCCCGTTGTCTTCTCATGAGGATTTGCGGGTTTAAGGGTCATATGATGACATGAGTGAATCACAAGCATGAGCTGCCTGAGGAATCACATGCACATGCCATAGTTTAATGCTCATGCAAATGTAATGATCAGCAAAACACGTGCTTAAAGAAATTAAATAATACCTGCACTACCATTCAAAAGTTTGTGATCAGATTTTAAAGATGTTTAATGTGTTTTCAAAAGAAGTATCTTATGCTCACCATGGCATCATATATGTAATCAAAATATTTAGAAATAATATTAGGCTATAATTTAAAATAACAGATAATGTTATTAAGATACTATAACATAAGATACTTAAAGGCAGGGTAAACGATTTCTGGAAGCCAATGTTGATATTTGAAATCACCAAAACAAACATGCCCTTACCCCAAAAGGGTCTCGTCTCTATTTTGATAGCTCCGCCCCACACATATGTAGCCTAAGCAACCCAGGCAACGATTAGCTCTGTGAAACAGAGCATTACGCGAGCTGTAAAGGTGTTAACCCACCTAACACATTGGCAAGCCACCGAACCACTGTTCAGCCAATTAAAGCTAAATCTAACAACATCCCAAAAGTTTACAACAAGTGCTGTGAATGATTAAAAAAAAAAATATATATATATATATATATATATATATATATATATGTGTGTATATATATATATGTATGTATATATTAGGCTATGTAAAAAAACGTATTTTTTGGATACAGTTAATTGTGATAGCACTACTGATAATAAATCAGCATATTAGAATGATTTCTGGTATAAATAAGTTATGTTAAGTATATTAAAATAGAAAACAGTTTTTTAAACTGTAATAATATTTCACAATATTACTTTTCTCTGTATTTTTAATCACATAAACTCCTTGAAGAGCATACAAGACTTCTTTAAAATGCATGAAAAATCTTACTGAATCTTTGCAGAAAATTGCTGCAAAAGAAAACTGGCCTCAATCTAAAAGAATATAAATGTTCTAGTGCTGACAAACGATTAATCACATTCAAAATAAAAGTTTTTGTTTACATCATAATAAGCTTATGTACTGCATATTTTTATTATGTATTTGTAAACACACACAAACTCACATGAAACACTAATGTTAGAGGTATTCATCATACAAGTCAGCATACTGTATGTATTTTCATACGTGTCTTCAGCTGTTATACCAGGAGTCAGTAATCTGGAAATGTTTTTAAGAAGGTTATTTATATTAATAGGTTATATATATTAATATGCTTTTCAGCGATCTATCTAAACAAATATCATGTATTAGAGTACAGCTAGAATTCTGCATTAGGCAATCAGCTTCCAGAACCGGAACTATCCGCTGTATAATGAGGCATTGTGCAATCACAAGCACGTGTGCTGTTTCCAGTAACTGGAACAATACTGCTCACGGAGTAACCGTGTGTGTTTTATTGGGCAGTTTACTATTTCAGAAGACAGATTAGCACATTACGAGCCCTTTTTATTCCACAGGTGTCTCTTGAGCGGAGTAATGCAACCGTGACATATGACCACACTCACCAGAGTCCAGAATCCTTAGCAGAGGCCATTGAAGACATGGGCTTCGAGTGCAGCCCGACAAACGCCACATCAACACCAGTCCAGTCAGAAAGTGAAGTCTTTAGCACAGCAGGCTGCAGCACAGAATCTATCCAGCAGGCCCGGAGCGCACTGGCCCGGACTAAAGGGGTGCTGGAGATGCATGACAGCGCTGATAACCAGGGTCTAGCTGTCACGTTTGTCCCATCTCTGATCAGTGCGGAGCAGCTTGGGGAGGTGATGAGCTGCCTGACTCCTGATGCGCTGGAAGGGCCAAGTTCTCTCTCCTCCAGAGGGGTAGAAGCGGTAAAGATGCGCATTGAAGGAATGGTTTGCCTGTCCTGCACCACAACCATAGAGGGCAAGATTGGGAAGTTGAAAGGCGTAGAGAAGATTAAAGGTATGAAGCCTGTGGCATTTGCCTTTGCTAATCGTCACATTGACATTTACTGGTGAATTGTGTCATGCATCGTGAAGTTAAATCAAGGTTAAACTCATTGACATTGTGTCATTGTACTGTAGATAAGAAATGAGACCTTACACAATCTATACATTTAGGTTAACGCAATATGACCTTCCCTGGTATTGTATAGTTACATATTGTAGTCCATTACTGATTACATGCATTACAAGATGAAAATTGTAGTTTATATATATATATATATATATATATATGGTAACACTTTAGAATAGGTAACGCTGTGTTACCATATATTTTATATATATTCACTCACACACACACACACACATATATATATATATATATATACACACACACAGCTCAAAAAAATAAAGGGAACACTAAAATAACACATCCTAGATCTGAATGAATGACATATTCTTATTAAATACTTTG
>JAUCMR010000150.1:234314-260093 GCA_032357425.1 Enteromius argenteus | reverse complement strand
ATTTGTAACTCTAATTAGAGCAGTCTCAGTACTATGATACGGTCTAAATCCTGACTGGAGATCCTCACAGATACCATTTTTCTCTAAGAAGGAATGTAATTGTGAGGATACTACCTTTTCAGTATCTTTGACAGAAAAGGGAGATTTGAGATAGGTCTATAATTAGCTAAATCTTTGGGGTCAAGTGTGGGGTATGTTAAATATGACAGTTTTCATTTTTGGATGAACTGTCCCTTTAAAGTTACACATTAAATAAAACATATTATTTAAATAAAATGCAACAGTTGTACTAAATCCTAAGACATAAATATATAATACATTTACTTATCTTTTTATTTAAATAAAAATTACAGTACATTTTAAGTCATAATTATCATGACTAAAGTGTATCTAACATGCAAGACTAGGGTCATTAAATGCTTTTTTTTTTACTTTCTATTTATCAAAGAATATTGATAGTAATCAGAAATATTTCATGAGCTTTCTAAAAGATCACATGACAATGAAGACTGGAGTAATGCTGCTGAAAATTCAGCCTTTTAAAAGCAGAAAAAAGAACATTAAATATATTAAATCAAATAGAAAATCACTATTTTAAATGGTAAAGTTATTTAGCTAAATTACAATTTTTTCTGTATTTCTGCTTGTTTCCTGAGCATAAGAAACTTCTTTCAGAAGCATTAAACTTGTTGTAAATAAATAATTTGTGTCTAAACAAGTGCAGAATGTTTCAGTAGATCTTGTTTCAGGGTATTTTAAACATTGTTCATGTATCAGTTCTTGATTTGCATGAGTGTCTGTATTTGGCTTTTAGATTTATAATGGCTCTTCTGTGTCCAGGAGCTGGGTACGGAGTCTCTTGGCACCTGTACAGATTTCCAGGCCGTGCCAGGTTGTGGGATCAGGTGTCTGGTCAGTAACACAGAAAACCTTCTGAAGAGAGACGACAGCGATAGCGAGGAGAACCAGCGCAATGCCATCTTGATCCAGATCAGTGATCCCAGAGCTCACAGCAATGAGCACCCGCTCATCATGGACCCGCAGCCGCTTGGTGAGTGTTACATAAGCGCTTCTGCGGGATCTCATTGGCTGCATACTCAAAATTAAATACAAATCTGAAAGTTTTGAGTTGTTTGGTGTGTTCACACCAAACACAAATTATTTTCGAAAATAGATTACATTTCTCTCATATAGAATACGCTTCTTTATTAACATAATGTTAATAATATGACTTGTAGGCTATCTGCACAAAATGTCCCGAATGCAGAAGTAAATGTATCTGTGTGGCTCGAAATGAACTCCTTTGGACACGTTCTTCACGCAACAATGTGCAGAAACACCACAGCTAAACTCTAAAAATTCACAGCGTTTTATTATAACAGTGTTCTCATTATAATGTTATGTATATGACAGTCCCAGTCATAGTTATTAATATTCTTCATTGTTTGTCCTGCTCGCGCTATGCTCGGAAGAGGTAAGGGCTTTACTGCAGTGTAACTTAACCAAATCTTATAAGACATAAATAATATACACAATAAATATAAACCAGCTGAAATGTTTTAAAAATCAGTTGTACCCTACCTGATAAAAAAAAATCCAATCTCAATTTGAGTCACGTATATTTAAATCCCTGCATCCAAGATGCACCTCTGTCGGTCACAGATTATGGAAAATGAAACTAAATTTAAATCTATAGGAGTGGTTGGATTCATTCACACAGGTTAAAATATTTATTTAAAGCTGCTTTCTTTTCAGATTCTTATTTACAGCATTATTGTAGTCTGTATATTAAATTATTGGGAGAAAACCGGTAGTTCTATGTGAAATCAGACATTGAGCACCCCCATATAGTCAAATGGTCTGATCATAACATCCTGTGAATATTCGACTGAGAGACTGAGAGTCGAATCAGGCTCCTCGAATTGAAGCATCGAATCATCAACTATTCGAGGACACCCCTTTTGTAATTCATTACTTTTTAAACTAACTTTCCTCAACAATGGTTAACAAAGTGTCTAATTTTGTTTATTTTATTCAAAATTGTGATACCTTGATTTATGAAAAACTAAATCCTGGCAAAATTATTAAATTTCAATTAATTAATAAAATCAGAAAAATGTCCCAGTGTGAGCACTCCATAATGCTTGTGTTTGTGGTTTTAGCTTTAGTCCAGATGGCCTCGTTCACGGTGCTGATAGGGAACAGAGAGTGGATGAGGAGGAACGCTCTGCAGGTGCGAGCTGATGTGGATGAAGCCATGACGGAGCATGAGAAGAGAGGACGAACTGCAGTGCTGGTGGCTGTGGACAGTAAATGAGACTCACTTTGATCACTAGGAATTATCCATATGAAACATCAGACAAGAGATTGATTTTAAAAGTATTGTCAAAAAAAACAACAAAAAAAACAGCTCTGACCTCGATAGATTTTTTTTTTCTGGTAACTAATAATGCATTTAGTTCTAGGGCTAAATATGTTTCTAGTCGACTAACATTTGTTTCTTTAAGCCATTATCGCATGTTTATTCCTGTATTAAACTGTAATAATCTTTTAGACTGTTCTGTACTCAAGCATACACATGAAGCTTGTTGCAAATAACATGAAAGCTTTTTAAAGGCTTGTTGCCAATGCAAGATAATGAAATGTCAAATGAAATGATGATCCTTCCGAGATGAATGTACTACATATAAATTTATACTCTTAGGGTCACATCGAGATGCAGCTTTTAGAGCAATAATATGTCAACACGGGAAGAAAGTTTTTAAATTAAATATGACCCTGGACCACAGAACCAGTCATAAAGATCAATCATAATCTGAAAGATAAATAAATAAGCTTTCCATTGATGCATGGTTTGTTAGGATAGAAAAATATTTGGCTGAGATGCAACTATTTTCTCGATCTGGAATCTGAGGGCGCAAAAATAAAATAAAATCAAAATAATGAGAATTGCATAAAGTTGTCCAAATGCATTTCTTAGCAATGCATATTAGGTTTTCATATACTTATGATCAAAACATCTTCATGAAACATTATCTTTTCTTAATATCCTAGTGATTTTTGACAAAAGAAAAATCAGTAACACCTTATTACACATTATATATGTAGTTACTATTATAATAACAATAAATTATGCATAATTACAAGCAATTAATCCTTAACCTAACCATATAAGTACATGTAGTTAATTAATATTTCTCAGTACTTTAACAAAGACTCCTTAAAATAAAGTGTAACAGAAAGATCGATAATTTTGACCCATGTATTGCTGGCTATTGCTACAAATACACCCATTTTAAAGTTCATTTTTGAGCATGTGTGCTGTTTCCTTCCTAGATGAGCTTTGTGCAATGGTGGCTATAGCAGACACGGTGAAACCTGAGGCTGAGCTGGCCGTCCATACCCTCACAGAGATGGGCCTGGAGGTCGTGCTGATGACTGGAGACAACAGCAAAACAGCTCGAGCCATCGCTGCCCAGGTACAGCACACGTTAACATTTCCTTCAGTAAGGGTGGGGAATACCTTATCGTTTGCAATAAACTGGTAAAAATTCTCCCTACAATAAGAATTAGTCTTCCCGCAATAATAACAATTAAGTCTATGTTGACATATTTCTGTGTGCGACATCGCAGAAGGCAGACGTGAAATTGAGGAGGAATTTATTGCTAAATAAGGAGCTTAAGCTCCTTTTTACATTCTGGTGAATGTTAATGTGTGAGCACCGCGATGCAACAGCGGGTCGAACAGATAACTCAAATGGAGCAAAGGTATCCAGACTCTATTTTAATTATTCTTGGAGATTTAACAAATCAAATCTCTCCCATGAACTCCCAAAATACAAGCAGCACATTCCCTGTCTCACCAGAGACCGTAATATATTGGATCACTGCTACACAAGGATGCATACCACTCTGTCCCACAAGCAGCTTTGGGGCTCTCTGATCACTGTTTGGTTCATCTCATACCGACCTACAGGCAGAAACTGAAATCGGCTAAACCTGTTATAAGGACTGTTAAAAGATGGACTAATGAAGCAGAGCGAGATCTATAAGCCTGTTTCGACCTCACTGATTGGAGCGTTTTTGAGTCTGCAGCCACCAGTCTGGTTGAACTCACAGAGTCTGTTACTTCGTATATCAGTTTCTGTGAGGATATGTGCATTCCCACCAGGACATTCTTATCATTTAATAATGATAAATCATGGATTAATGGTAAATTCAAATAGCTTTGTCACGCCAAAGAGGATGCTTATGGAAGTGGGGATAAAATCTTGTATAACCAGGCCAAGAACAGACTAGCAAAAGAGATCAGAGTGTCTTAAAAAAAAACTACTCCAAAAAAGCTGAGAAAAAGAGCTCTCAGCCAATGATCCAGTGTCATTATGGACTGGTCTGAGGAACACCCACAGTCTGTGGAGAATCATTAACTGGCTTAAGATCTGAATGTGTTTTACTGTCGATTTGAAAAGGCCAGTCTACCACCCCCCATCCACTCTGATTTGTGATTTGACCTTCCCTCCCTCCCTCCCTCCCTCCCGCACCATTCAACCTGTGTTTAAGGTCTGTGTGGATGAAGTGAACCAGGTCTTCAGGAGGCAGAAAACAAAAAAGGCTTTAGGCCCTAAAGGTGACACAATTCGTCGTGCCCACCTCTATATGTCAGTGGATTACCGGCTTCCTGGCAAACAGGCAGCAGCTTGTGAGGGAGAACTCTCATACAGGACTCTCACCATAAGCACTGGCATCCCTCAGAGTTGTGTTCTCTCCGCAATGCTCTTCTCCCTGTACATGAATGACTGCACTTCAAAGGTACTCTGTCAAACTCCTAAAGTTTTTAGAAGACACCACACTCTTCTGCCTCATCAAGGACGGTGATGATTCTGTTTACAGACAGGAGGTTAAAGAGCTGGCTATCTGGTGTAGGCTTAACAACTCAACATAAAGGACAGCACTGTAGCTGCAGTAGAGTCATTCGGGTTCCTTGGCACCACCATCATTCAGGACCTGAAGTAGGTCACTCACATTGACTCCATTGCTAAAAAGGCCCAGCTGAAGAAATTCAACCTGCCACAGGAGCTGCTGAAACAAATCTACTCCACTATCATTGAGTCTCTCCTGTGTTCATCCATAACTGTCTGGCTTGGATCAGCTTCCAAATCAGGACCAGGACAGCTGAGAGGATTATCGGTGCCCCTCTGCCCAGCATATAAAGATCTATACATTTCCAGAGTGATGAATGTTGAACCCATCACACCCAGCCCACTCTCTCTTTGAACCTATTGCCTTCTGGTAGGCGATACAGAGCACTGTCCACCAGAATAGCCAGGCACAAGAAATTTTTTTTTCCCACAGGCTATACTTAGCCTCAACAACTAAACTTTTTAATTATACGTTGTCCGTCACATCCTGCACATTTATAAGCAAAATTTGTACACTTGTAAACTGCACACTTTGTGAATAACATATCTGCAAACTTATAACATGTGTACACTTATTTTAATGATTACATTTCCCCCCTATACATCTATTTCTGTATATACTACATTATTTAATTTTTATTCTTTCTTATAGTAGTGCTATATTCCATCTCTACTGTTTCTGCACTGGAAGCTCCTGTCGTGAAGTCAAATTTCTTGTGTGTGCATACTTGATAATCAATCAATCAATCAATCAATCAATCAATCACTTTTATTTATATAGCGCTTTTAACAATACAGATTGTAGCAAGGTAATAAAGCTCTTCTGATTCTGCCATATTTTTAAGCCCATATCGGCCATCCATACTCTTCAGTAGTAAGTGTTCTCTTGAAGTGGTGATTTCTAACAGCTGAGGTTGTGGGTTTTGTCCAGGTGGGCATCAGGAAGGTGTTTGCCGAAGTCTTGCCATCTCACAAGGTTGCTAAAGTGGAGCAGCTACAGCAAGCGGGTAAACGTGTGGCAATGGTGGGTGATGGAGTGAATGACTCGCCGGCGCTGGCCATGGCAGATGTGGGCATTGCTATAGGCACGGGCACGGATGTAGCCATCGAAGCAGCTGACGTGGTGCTCATCAGGGTATGGATACTGTAACGGCTCTGCTATGTTGAGACATGTCGTGGTTAAATAAAAAAAAAAAGCTGAGTTAATGTCACAGTCTTAACCTGCTGATCTGAAGCCTTGCAATTGGATGTTCAAATATAAAAGTATGAAATCTGCCACTTTGAGATACGAACATCCAATTGCAAGCCTTCAGATCAGCAGCAATATATATATATATATTAGGGGTGTCATTGAATAGTTGACGATTTGATGCTTCAATTCGAGGAGCCTGATTTGACTCCCAATCTCTCAGTCGAATATTTGTGGGGTGTTATGATCATACCATTTGACTATGAAGGTGCTCAATGCCTGATTTCACATTGAACTACCATTTTTTTTCCCAATAAGTTAATATACAGACTATTAAAATAATGCTGTAAATAAGAATCTGAAAAGAAGGAAGCTTTAAATAAATATTTTAACCTGTGTGAATGAATCCAACCACCCCTATAGATTTACATTGTTTCATTTTCCATAATCCATGATCGACAGGTGCATCGGCATAATTATAATGTATACATAACATTATAATGAGAACACTAGTATAATAAAATGCTGTGAATTTTTAGAGTTAAGCTGTGGTGTTTCTGCGCATTGTTGCATGAAGAACGCGTCCACAAAAGGAGTTCATTCAGAGCCGCACAGACACCTTCACTTCTACAAGTCGTAATATTAACATTATGTTGTATGAATAACGAAGCGTATTCTATGAGATAAATGAAATCCCACTGACTAAAATCCTGCTATCATGCTTCATTTTACTGATCTTCTTCAGCGAATGCAGAATACAGAAATACAGAACATTATTAACTATTGTCATACACATAACGTTATAATGAGAGCACTACTGTAAAAAATGTTGTGAATTCTTAGTTAACATTAAACGTCATCGAAACCCTATCTTTTAATGGAAACATAAAACATTATTTACTCCATTTGTATCTGTGAGGCATCTGTTACACATTTTCCCTGTGTGTTTACATCAGTAATTATGACTGTCGCATGACTGACATGACTCTTATTTTGCCCCGCCCCCAAACATATGATTCGACTATCAGTCGACTATTGGCAAGATTTGAAAATTCTGATTCGACTGTTGGGTGTAACAATTTTTATTTTTTTGTAATTATTTATATAATTATACATTTATAATTATTATTATTATTGTTATTTATTTAATTTTATAAAAGTGACATTTTTATGCATTTGTAGAGCTTTCTTACTCCAATTTATTCCAAACACAAAATGGTTTAGATTAATAAAAGTTTCTTGAAATGGCACTTTTTGATTCATCAGTTTGTTTATTTATTTATTTATTTTTGTTATAAACAGAATGATCTTCTTGATGTTGTTGGGAGTATAGACCTCTCTAAGAAGACAGTGAAAAGGATCAGAATCAACTTTGTATTTGCACTGATCTACAATCTTGTGGGGATTCCCATTGCTGCAGGTAAGAGCAACTAAACCAAATAAGATACAAATATTAAATAATATCAGTATTGGCACTTTCCACAAACGGGGTGCAGAATAAATGCCTGAAATGCTTAAGAAATCAAGTCAACAAATGGTGAGAGAAAAGAAATGTTTCTGAAAAACATTAGTCTTGTCACATGATCCTTCAGAAATCATTCTATATGACGATAATGTCTGATTATTATCATTGCTAAAACGTTTTTCAAATATTTTGATGAAAATTTAAAGAAACAGCATTTATTTGAAAAATAATTGTTACATTATAAGTCTTTACTGCCACTTTTTATCTATTTAATGCATCCTGGCCGAAAAAAAGCTGACTAAATAATTTTTTTCAACAATGTTTTACCATTCTTTTCCCAATAGAAAAAAATAAGATGTCAGTGTAAACAATATTGTACAAGTTTCAGTTTGTAGCTACTTTTCTTTAAAGGTCAGTGTTATCTTGGTTATCAATGTATCAGTTAAGTCTCACAGCAAAAAGCGCAAAATGTATCCCTCTAATGCATTAAAATGTATTCAGATACTAATCTGTATTATTGTATGCTGCTGTGTGCAGGTGTGTTTATGCCGGTGGGTTTAGTGCTTCAGCCCTGGATGGGCTCTGCTGCAATGGCTGCCTCCTCCGTGTCTGTAGTGCTGTCCTCCCTCCTGCTTAAATGGTAAACCTCTCTGATCTTGACACCCTTTGAATTATTAAACATTTTTGCATGCTTTACTAACATGCTTTATTATTTTGGACTCAGCAGGCAGTTTAAGTGTTTCCTTTTAGATGATCAAAAGATTGACTGGGTTAAAACAGTGTCTGTATTTATCGACGGTACACCTTCTTCTCTAATGACAGAAAAAGTGTTCAATATAGTTAGAAATGTTACTTAAAGATTGTGAGTCAGAAGCGTCAGACTGTCCTTGCAGGGTTGGAATTTCCTCACATTATAGTCTCTGCACAGCCAGCACTATTAAAACAGTATGTCGTGATAATTTTTAACTGTACTGCCCAGCCCTAAACTCGAGTCTTGTTTCCTGTCTATGCAGCTACAGTAAACCCAGTGCTGAGAAGCTGGAGAGTCGTCTGGGTGAGGTCAGGAGACACGGCAGTCTGTCGGATGTCAGCGTTCACATCGGCATGGGAGAGCTGCGCCGGCCCTCGCCCAAACTCAGCCTGCTTGATCGCTTTGTCAACTACAGCCGGGCCTCCATCAACTCACTGCGCTCCGACAAGCACTCGATGAACAGCATGGCCCTCAGCGAACCTGACAAGCACTCTCTGCTGGTGGGAGACGCTCACTGCGAGGAGGAGGTGGTTTGAGCTTTACCTCAGTGCCTGCAGAGGTCCGCCTCAGGAGAGCTTTGTCACTGTGATCAGCTTACACTGCTTTGACTCTCCAGCCCACATATCACTAAAGGCTTTCAGAGGCTCTCCGTTTACAATGAGTATTCTTGCTGGCCAATTTAAAGGGATAGTACAATTCCGTCTCACTCAAGTTCAGTTCTTCCACAAAAAAGAAGGTATTTTGCATATGTTTGTAACCAAACTTGCTAAATACTATGGAAAAATCAACAGGAACCAGAAATGGTTTGGTTATCTGGACATTATTCATAACTTCTGTTAAAAAGAATGAAACTCTTAGAGCTTTGAAACAACTTGAAGGTGAATAAATGACAGGATTGTAATTTTTTGGGTTCACTGTCCCTTTAAGGTTGACAATCCAGAAAAGGAAAATCAACTACAAAAAATTATTATTTTTGTGAAAACAGCCATTTAAATTTTTTTATTGTGTTTTATGATCATGATTAAGTGAATATTTATTACATCTTTTATTTATAGTATATTATACATATACTTTTTTTTGTGGGACATGAAGGAATGTGAAGATTTTTGAACAAATGAACTCTACATTTTCATATTTCATAATTGCTCAATGCAGTACATTCCAAAGAAGTCTCAGAAGGATCAGGTCGTGTTGTGATGTTAGTAACCAAGAAAATGCTAAACCATTTTAAGTGTCTTTAAAGATTCAGCATATTCATTTTATTGTTCACTTGAGCTGCCTTTTCCATATTTGAATGTGCATTAGCTCGCCAACTCTAAGCTTTTAAATTTAGGTTTTTTTTATCTTCACTTAATTTTAAAACCCAGTGGTTTGTGTGAACTGACAGTGTGACTGAGCACACACATTTATATTCAGCCGTTTGTGCATTAATGCCCTTAAGAGATGCATAAATATTCAACATGTCACAGCATGACCTGAATCAGGTTACTGAAATACATTAATGACTAATACATTCTAAGGGAAATATATGAAAAAATATTATCCATACTATATATATATATATATATATATATATATATAAATGGCCCAGCGGACGTTTTGTTACTGTATTATTTAAGGTCAATTAAAAGATGCATTCTTCAAATGAAACAAGTCCAATCGTTAGTAAGTAATGACTACTTGTTTTTGCCAAATGTGTTCAAAGTGGAATGACAATGTAAACATCCTGTGATTTATGCACTTGATTGTTTTACTAAATGTGGTCTGGGATGATTCTTATTGTAGTTTTGCATCTTATTCTTTCAATAAACAGACAGTTTTCAATAAGGCAATTTGTGCATTAAGTACTTATTTCTGTGTACCTGAGGATTGTTGCTTTACATACAAGTGTCCACTTGCTTGCAATGTGTTTTATGTTTGCAATAAAAAAGATAAAAAAAATTAGCATTTTTGTAATTTAGTATTTTCTGAAAGTGCTGTCACATTAACCTTCTTGTAAAATTCTGCATCCAAAAAGGTGTATTGTAGTATATTATAGATTGCAGATTAGAAGATAAAACTTGTAGTTAGTGACATAATCTTTTGAATTACACGTATTAGTTAATGTATTCTGACTGCTTTTTGATTAATTTTAACATAACACATTTTAACATATTACATTTAATATAAAATATTCTCAATTCTTTATCAACATCATGAAGTGTATTGAACATTTCTTTACGCCAGGGTTTCCCAAACTGTGGTTCTTAAAAGATGGGTTTGATTCCAAATGTATACATGTAGTAAGAGTTTTTAGAAAGGAACATTTAAAAACATTTTACGTTATGGATAATTTACTGCCATTTTGTAAATATGTAGTCACAGAATCTATAACAATTACCTGTAATCTGATTATGACCACTTTAAAATGTAATCTAATTAAGAGTACTCAAGTTTTGGAATCTGATGCAATCCAGGTTACATGTACCCAGAACTATCTATATGGATTTCCTCCAGTTTCAATTGACAATTTCCTTGATTTATTCATTCAGTTGTTTGTTACACTCACCACAACAGTGCTGGTATGTTTTTAAGCTCATATTGTTCTCCAGTAATTATACATAATGCTATTTATTTTCTAATTCAAAAAGTACATTAGTCAGACATAAACCAGTGATAAGCATTTTGACTCAGACACTGTTTAGCATAGTTAGTTGAGTATTATTATGATGACTACTAGGCCTGTTTCTAATGCACGAGATAGAACAAGCAAAACATTCACAAATAAACAGCTTTTTTGTCATACATTCAGATGGATACAACTTTTATAAAAAATTGAAAAAGCCATAAAAAGATATCACAAAATGTCATAAAAAAGTACAAATAAAAGTGCAGTATGTTATACTAGCAGTTGAAATGAGTACTGCAGTCCAAATTAAAAATATTGGAGAGAGTTGTTTCTCCCAACACCACCCTCCTCAGACTCCAATCGAGTGGGTTGACAGATTGTGAACACACAATTGGAAAGAATGCATTTAGCAGTGGAAGGTGACAAGCTTTATAATGTAATTTGATGAGCCGAGTTTTATTATTCAATGTTGCTTTCATAAATGCAATACTGGCAACCCAGGGTGTTGAAATACTATTGGTTAAAATACTTTTGGTAAACTACCAGTGGGCAGAGTCACACAGACCAAAAACAAACAAAAAAAGGTATTCCAATACTGAATGCACATTTTAAAGTAGTATAACTGGCCATAGTGTTGTTTTTCAGAGAACCAGGTGTTGGAACTTAGCATGTTTTCTGAATGTCTACAAATATACTACACTATATTTATGTTTTAGCACAGTAAAAATTACAGCACCTTTAAGTGTTTAGATCTTAAGAGTAATTTATCTACGTATATGGAATTTTCACTTTTCGCTGTTGGGGGAAGCTGGAGTGAATAGTATGGTTTTTGCCTCTAGTGTGACCTCCTCTCTGTCAGGCTCTTTATGGCTCCAGAAGAAGCTTAAGCATACTGCCGTATCAGTGATGGCTGTCTGCTGCTCCACAGATTCTTCATCTGAAAGACAGATGTTTGCAGACAAGGATATACAGCGGTGGTCAAAATGATTTAGAACACTAGTATTTTCCTCCAGCTAAAAATGGTTTTAATTCAGTTTTTCAATCTTTTTGCTGTAGTGCATCAATAGGAAATATTTCCACACATTGATTTTGCAATTAATTTTAATAATCCAGTGAGATTTTTGTGCTCCACATAGAGATCTGATCTGATCATCATTCAGTCTGTCTGGAATGACATGAATAAACCAGAAGAATTGTGGAGAACAAAGTCTCCAAGACGCTTCAATATAAGCTAATTGATAAAGAAAATCTGTTTATGACCAGAGTTGGGTGTAACCTTTTACTGTATTCTAATCACATTTTCTGGTAAGGCAGTAGTCTAATGTAATGCACTGCATTTTAAACCTATGTAATTATGTAATGTAATTACAGTTACTAATGTCAATAAAATAACGTTACTTAAGTTACAAAAACAGTGTTAAAAATATATGAAGTAAAAAAATGTTTCGTTTCAGGAAGATATTCGCGGAGACTGATAATACATAAAGTTTTGTTGAGTGCATACAAATTAAAGAACTATGAGTTTTGCTTTGTAGTGTATTTTTTAGGTTTGATAATTTTGAAAAGTACACTTGAAAGTAACTTAAAAATGAAAGTAATTAGCAATCTGATTATTTTTAAATGCAGAAATCAGTAATCAAATTACAGTTTTAAGGAAGTAATTTGTAGTGGATTACTTTTTTTAAAGTAATTTACCCAACACTGTTTATGATACTATTTTTGACACACAAGTACTGAACACTTTTAACAGCACTGTAGCTTTGCAGGTAGGTTTTTTTAAGCATCTTGAGACACAGTTCATCCAGATTTAGTTTGTCTTAGTTTGTTCTGTTTCTTCATGTGATTGAACTGGATTATTAGTTATTAGTAAAATAAATGTTTGGAAATGTAATCTGATACCTCCTAATGACACAGTACAGCAAAAGATAGAAATAACTGACTTGAAACGATTTTCAGCTGCTGGAAATACTAACGTTCTAATCATAAAGAAATATCTCATGGTAGGCACAAATGACTGAATTTGTTGGAAGAGTAGTTGAAACCATTCCCTGCTCCCAGTTCAACTTACCTTTTTATCAAGCAGAACGTCAGACTCATCTGTGATTCTCCTCAGTTTTCTGCCATATTTAACAGCAGCGTTTGGAGGAGCAGAGATAAGACGAGGCCTCCAAGGCTGCTCTGTTTTCTTGAAATTAGCTTCTGCATCCATCGACTGGACCCTCCGCCTCATCCATTGATCTTCTGTAAAATAATAATATCTGGCTTTCAATGCATTTACGGTTTTCATGCATAATTGCATAATTAAAGGCAGAAAACCATAATGAAACATAACTGCATTTTTACATGCCATAAAACATAAATGCAAGTTGATATGTTTAAAAAATATTTGATCTTAGGCCTACCAGGCACAGCGAGAAGCTGCTTTTTCTGTTTTGAATTTGAATCATCCCAGTCTTTGGACATTTCTGACACCTCAACTCTATATAATGTTAAGTCCAGTTACTTATCTCTTTTCTACTTTGTCAATTTCAAAGTGGTTTCAAGAAACTGCCATTCCAGCGGTTTCCAGGAGGTGCTTGTAAAAAATTTAGATTATACACTGTTGAACCTATAAAACAAAAATGGCAATATAAAACAACAAAAAATAGATTCAAATAATTAGCATCAGTTATCGTTCCTGGAGGCCCCCCAACACTGCATGTTTTCCATGTCTCCTTAATCAAACACACCTGAATCAGGTCATCAGCTCATTAGCAGAGACTCCAAGAGACTCCAAGTCAAATGTTAAAAATTACGTTAATACCGATGTAATACTGGTAGCACTAATATAACAACTTTATGATACGTGTAACCAAAAAGTAACACATTGATGGTTGTATATTTAGTTTCTCAGTATTCCTGTTATTGTTGAATAAAGGTTTCATGCATAATAGTATCCCTATTATGATTAAACAGTCTAAAACTGTTGGGCTGAGATATATAACAATTTTGATGACTGTAGAAATATATGTTAATTCAGTATAGACATTACCCTACTATAAAACACTTTTTTCCTCACACACTTTTCACACTTTTATTTCAAATGGTTACATCATCTGGATATTTTTATGTCTGGGGAAAAAATTGGGACAGGCCACAAAAACTGCGGTGCCAATATAACAGTGACACAATACATGAACATACATAGTCAAAGCAAGCACGTTAGTATTTGCGCTGATAATTCTCTGTGATGTTTTCAGAGACTGACATAACCTGATCGCATGCATGCACATAATAATCCTGTAAGCTAACGATTTAGCATTGCCTCATCTGAGTGATCGTGGCACCGTATTTCGTGAACTGGTCTTAACGTTACCTTCAAATGGGCTGGCGTTCAATAATATCGAATGCAAACGGTATTATTTTGCCTCGGCAAAACATAAAAACTCAGTTCAGCGACCAATGAAAATACTAGTTTCACTTTCAGGGGTCGGTTGCTTAAAAGTTTTAGCCTAGTCTTAAAAGTTAGTCAGCGATTTTCTTTTTTAAGACTGGTATTTTTTTTTTTTTTTTTTGATTAAGCAAAAAATGGAGATTAGTCTAAGATGAGTTCAAAAAAATAAGACCCTTTGGTTAGTTGCTAGTTGGTCAGACTAGTACTTAAGTACTTAATATTGTCTTAACACAGGGGTTTATTCAGCTGGCTCCTCGCTGTTGTTAACGCAGTCCTTCAGGACTCTTAATAGAGTGAATGTGTTGAGAGTGTATAACCTATTCACTCTAGTGTGTTTAAGAAACTTTATAACAAATTATTTTTTTTCTAAACTAGGTTTTTAATTTTATTTTAATTGCTTGTATGTAATTATAATCTGGAAAAAATCCTTCCAAACCTTATTTTCAAAAACAAAGTTTATTTAAAATAATAAAATCATGTTAATCTTCATATTTACAGTATATATTTATATTTAATCTTGAATAAAATCTTGAATCTTTTAACTTCTTTAATTTGCAAGCATAATTTTCCCCTGTATAGTTAGTTTACATAATTTGGCACAACAGAGATTACCTCTACAAAAATAAATACATTTACTTTGATAGTTGGGCAAAAAATAACAGTATTTTTGTTTGTCGGTTATTTAATGACAAAGGAGTGCCTTTTAAATGTTACATTTTTGTCCTACTGTAAAATCCCAGTTTCGGCGAAAGAATTTACTATTGTTGAAGCATGTATTGGAAAAGGCATGTATGTAACATTAACTGGGTAAGATTGTGGACTTTACCTCAGGAAGTAAAACTATCCATTGATGCATTTTTTTTTTACAAAGTTTTATTTCTCATGACTTTAATGTAAATTGCCCCTATCTGTGATTAGCAAACTGAAGTTTCCTTTTTTCTTTGGTATTGTATGCCAAGAATGTCTGGAAAAAAAACATATTGAGTGTTTTTTGTGGTAAAATTCCTGATATCCTGATATATAAAATATGAAAATGTTATTATAGAACATGGGACTGAATAGTCAGATGTTTTTATTTATTCAACTTTATTTTGTTCCTGTCTAAATATTTGTCACTTTTATAAGCATAAGTCTTTCTTTATATTTTTTCATGAAGATTTAAAACTCTAGCCTATTTGTATTATTTCTGACTCTTCTAATAAGAAAGATGTAAGAAATATGAATCTGCTCAAAAGGTAGCCTACATTATTGTCTTACTCCTTGTGTGGTATACTGTTATTCTGTTGCATCGCATAAAAAAACCCCCAAAAACTCTAGTGTGAAGTTGTTTCCCAAAAACAGCCAATTTTAAATTGTCATTTGATGATGTAGCCTACTCTAATTCAAAATGTAATGTTTTTAATGAAATATAAATAAAATCATATTATGTTCAGAGTGTAGGCTACAATTTGGTGTTTTTCCACATTAGAAAATGGAAATGCACAGGTCTACCAGCATTTTTATTTTGTAAGGCCATAAAAATCAATCATGGAAATTTTGCTTGTTCAGTGGTGTACAAAGGACACAGACATTACTTGTTAATTCTGTAGGCGTGTCTTTAAAATAAACAAATGAACAGAACACAACAGCATATGTAACCGAATAAAGTGTTAATTTTTATTTTATACCAAATTAGCACTAAACATGGAGACAAAATTAAACCACCACTGAAAGTTTGCAGAAGAGTCCTACTTGTGAAAATGGAGCGATAAAAATGAACTAACCAGAAGATGGCATGCAAACCTTCATATTCTCGGTTTGTCGTGTGGATCCTGTGTCATCAAAATGCATAAATAGTACGCCAAATAAAAACAAATACTCGTGGTATCGATGCGCAAAAATAGACTTTGGCGTTGATACGATACGCACGTGTTTGGCGTGCATATAATACGCAGTTTTCGCATAGGCCTACAGCACATATTATACGCATTCTACCCTACAACCCTAACACTACCCACTGCGTCGCATATACATACCAAAGTCTTTTTTTTGCGTCAATACCACCAGCTTTCGTTTTTAATTGGCGCACTATTTATGCATTTTCATGAGACCAGATTTCACATGACAAACCAAGAATATGGTGGTTTGCATGCATCTTCTGGTTAATTCATTTATCGAGCTGCTTGGCATTTAATAGGAAATGTTTAGAAAATGTAATATTTCTTTGTTTGTTTGTTTAGCAATATGCTTTTAGACATGTTTGTATAGAGTTGGAGTTGTGAACGAGATGCACACTTACACATCTTTTCTGTCTCAGTTTAGAGAATGCTGCTGCGCGTGAACTCCGCTCCCCTCCGCCGTGCACACGCAGCCGCATCCTTCGCTCATCCCCCGCGCGTTCACGTGCTGGTCTTGGATAAGAGGCACGCGGATTTCAGAGGATAACCGGAAACAGCAGGTTGTTTTTGAAACATCTTACGCAGACACTAAAGAAGAAAAATGTACGGCGGAGGGGAAATGGCTTTGTCTCAAGATATGATCCTAAGTTTTTTGCTGGAGCGCGGGGGGAAAGTGAAAAACTCGGAGCTCGTGAGCAACTTCAAAGGACTTCTAAACTCCTGCGATCCCGCGGAAAAGAAACAAAACCGAGAGCTGTTTAAACGCCTGGTCAACAACGTCGCCGTGGTGCAACAATTCAGTGATGTAAAGTACGTGGCTGTGAAGAAAAAGTACCTTGGATTCATCGCAGGTGAAAAAAACAGTTTAATTGAATCTCCAAGCAGCATAACATCCGTGCTTGATTCCAGTGAAACAGAGAATGTGGATATTATTAATAACAATTATTGTCATTGCTCCCCGCAAGCTGTGAGCAATAGCAGTAAAAGAGGATTTAATGTTGAGTTTGTTCACTCAGGAAGACCTTTGGAGGACTCTTTGACAGCACGAGTGCTTAATGTGACAAGTGATGCTAGAAGTGGCAAAACAGGGGTTGTTTTTGCCCTTGTGGCTGTAAAATCTCCATCATGTGAGCTGCAGCATGAGGAAAAGAGAGAAACAAACCTAAAAACGCTAATAGATGCTAAAATGCCACCTCCAGTGACTGCAGAGCGAGCTATGAAAGTCAAAGCATATCAGAGCTGTGTTGCTGGAGAAAGCTTCATCTACAGGTCTCTGAGAGCCAAACGAAAGGAGCTAGGTGCACAGGGTTCGCCGCAACTGAGAAGGTGTTGCAAACTCACCAAATCTGGTGTTAATGAGGCTAAAGACTCTGAGGGAATTCCTTTGGGACCGGTGGAGCATGAGTGGCTTGTGAAATCAGCAACAGGAAGCTGGCGTCAGATCTACGGCCTCCTGCTGCAAGAGCCTCGACTGGCAGACAAGCCTAATTTCATGTCTGGATTCACCATCCTGCATTGGGCTGCTAAGAGTGGGAACGGTGAAATGGTGTGTAAAGTCATTGATGTTTCCAGACAGAGAGGCGCAGGGATCGATGTAAATGCCAAGTCCTACGATGGATACACAGCTCTCCACATAGCTGCCATTCACAGTCATGAACGTGTGTTATCGCTGCTGGTGGGTGAATACGGTGCCAGCACCAACATACGGGATAACAGTGGTAAAAAACCCTACCATTATCTGAGTCCAGACATGTCCACTGAAATCAGAAAGATGCTCGGAGACCCTCACAGCCTGCAGAAGGATGCACAGAACCTCTCAGAACTCCCTAAAGGATTCAACACCCTGAGTAAGCTATTTCAGCCCAACATCGCAGGAAACAAAAAGAAATCCAGACGTCGACCGAGCTTCCACTTCATCAGAGATGACCGTGAAGACCCCAGAAAAAAACGTCACACTTAATCGCAAACTGCTGCAGTAAAATATCCCAACTGAAAGATAGGTTTAATGTAATGTGTTAATTTAATTAGTGATTGTACAGTATACTGATCATTATGTTTGTTCATGAGGTTGATAAGGTACAGGAAAATGCATATAGCACTAACACAGCTGAAAGACTGAAGAATATTATGTACAGGTCATGCTTTAACCCAAAAGAAAGACAAAAATTATGTAAATTTTGGGTTACGCCGACATTTCCGTGAATGGTTTTCCTAAAACATTCTCATGCTGTAAATGCAAAGATAAACAAATAAAATTAATTTCATAAAATGTAAAGATGTAATATTTAAATTTTCTCATCCTCTGACCATTCAAGATGTAGATGAATGGAACAGATATGGAGAAATGTAGCATTACATCATTTGCTTACCAATGGATGTTTTGCAGTGAATGGGTGCTATCAGAATGAGAGTCCAAGCAGCTGATAAAAACATCACAATAAAGTCCATCAGTTAACATATGGAGAAGACAAAAGCTGGGTGTTTATGAGAAATAAATCCATCGTTAACTTTAAATTGTTGCTTCTGGCTAAAATATCAATATAGTCTATAATCTATAATAGCGCCTCCTCCAGGGTAAAAATGTTTATGTCTTTCACATCAAAATTCACACACATATTTGTTTAGCTGTTTTGGAATGTTTTGGCTTACAAACAGTACCTGATCTGTGCAGATTCTCTCCTGATTCAGTCGAGATGAATTCAATATTATGGTTATAAAGGAATTTTAGCCAGAAGCAACAGTTTGAAGTTAGGTTAAAGTAAGTTAAGACATTAACTGATGGACTGGAGTGGTGTAGGTTACTGTAATGTTTTTATCAGCTGTTTGGACTCCCATTCTGACGGCACCCATTCACTGTAGAGCATCCATTAGTGAGCAAGTAATGTAAAGCTACATTTCTCCAAATCTGATGAAGAAATAAACTCATCTATATCTCAGATGGCCTGAGGGTGAGTATTTCATGACACTAATTGTACTGCTCTTAATTTATGTAAAAGCGCTTTTTTTTCTTCTTTTTTTAAATATTTGAATCTATTCTGAATAGTTATTGATAGTATTAGGGAAAATATGCTTTATTGTCAGAAAAATAGTGAACATTTTCTGACTTTCCTCAAACAGTGACTCTGTCATCTTTCTTATCTGATTGCTCTGCTGTGAATAATGCCTAGAGAAGCACTCATGCAGCTGAATGAATGGAGAGAGAGGCCTCTGTGTGGGATGTAGCATGTTGTCCTTGAACTCATGATGTGATGTCTGTGTAATACTGAAGAGATCAACTGTAGCACGGTTCTTTCATTTTTAAATAAGCCAAGGTAAATGTCGGTCAACCTTTATGCAAATAACCACTTCACTGATCTAATGTGTAAGAATGAAGCCACAGTTTTAACCAGGAATTTATTAATGCTAGAAATAGCCTGGAAAATATAATGAAGCCTTTGTCCCAGTCAGGCAGTGATTCAGGCATGATTTCATGGGTGCCGGGGCTTAGCATAACTTCATTCAGAGCCTTTTGACTGGTGTGCAGTGATCTGGAACGATGTAAGTGCCCTTGCCTCTCGGTTAGAGCTGCTCGTGTTCAGTGGTGAGGTGAAGGTCATTTCAGAAAGAATATCCTTTGGGTTTAAAAGTGGTTCACTGTTGAACGTCAGGCTATCCTGAGCCAAATTTCAGCTCTGTTAAGCCTTAATCATAATCTTAAGCCTTAATTATTTTATTACTGGAATTAATACTTAATTCAAGTTCATGAAAAAAATGTTGGATGGATTCTTCATTTTATGGTTTCTGCTTTATCACAAATGTAGGCAGTTTGTATGCGTGTTCAAGAAAGCAAAATAATAGTGCTTTGTGTTTTGCTGACTAATTTTTAGGGTCATTGCTTGACCTGTGGGATGTTTCTCTTTTTCATTTCTCGACCATTATGCAGGATCCCACGGTCAGTCTCAACAATAAACCACTTTGATTAATGGCGAGTGTCATGGAAAAAATGCTTCTAATGCTTCTAATGGGTTGCTAAACATACAAATGTCAAAGAGCTTATTTGGCTGGGGAATTGTAATTTATTAACAGTAATCCTTTCAAATAAAATGGAAAAAAAAATGTTTTGCTCAGTTTACAGAAAAGTGTACTTCACACATTCTTTCATTATAATATAACATTGTTTCCTCCTCAAATGGGTAGTTAACATATTCAGTATTACAGAAATATATAATGTGTTGGGCTGCTTGTTTCAATTTATGGCAAGAAACCTTGCACAAGGTGGAATTTTCACCTATGCTGTTGTTTTATGTCACTTCCTGCAAGATATCATTACAGAACACGATTTTGATATTTTTAAAAAATAATCAATCTTTCCATTCAGCAATACAATAAAAAATGTTTTTCATCATAATGAAATAAGGATTAAGGCATGCTTTAAAAGATATGTGGTGCATGGCATCACGGGAACACTGAAAAAACGGATTCACTGAATTTAGTTGACTAAATTTGTTTATTTAAATGTAGCTGAAATACATTGTTTGCACCCACTTACCTTAAAAAAAATAAGTAGCATTTTTTTCTGTGAACATCAAAACCAAAGTTTATAAATGGTGATATTGTGAGCAAAGAACCCTAATATTTTCCATCTTTGAAAGCACTTTTTTTTAAATATTTTATTTAAAATATTAAGACATGCATGATTGGAACAATAAATATAGGCCTACGCTTATTTGCTCATTATAAGCAGCTTTTTTTCCCAGACATGGCCTGGCCTGGAATACGCCATCAGCAGTTTCATTACATTATATTTAGTGCTGTCAAACAATTAACTGCGTCCATTATAAAAGTTTTTGTTCATATAATATGTGTGTAGTGTGTAATTTATTATGTGTGTATAGCCTCTATGTACACACATGCATGTATATATTTAAGAAAAAAATCTATATTAAATAGCCTATATTTATATATGATATAAATTTTATCAATATATATATATATATTTATTTATTTTTTCAAAATATACTTTGAAAGTGAGTGTGAGTTGAGCGTTTGTATTTATATATAATGAATACACACACTATGTGAACTAAAACTTTTATTTTGGATGTGAATAATCAGCACCAAATATTATATATTATATTATATTATATTATATTATATTATTATATAGACTGCTGTCTGTAGATCCCGCCTTCTCGCACGGCACGATTGGTCGATTATGTACAATACTTGCGCGCAATTGGTCAAAAAAATACTACTTTTCATTGTGAAAACAAAGCGAAAACATGGACATTTAAACCCCGGCCAGGAGACGTCCGGGAATTAGAGGACATACCTAAAAATGTTCTGCACAACAGTAAAGGGAAAAGCCTATAAAATGTTTTTTATCATTTGCATAGGCTACGTCAATTGTCCTCACTCAGACCCTGAACTCCCCTGAAGTCATTAGCCGTGTTTCTTTTGTTAAGCAATTTCTCTGTTTTGGGGATAAAATCCAAACCATATCTTGAACTTAAATTACTCAGACGGCTCAAACTCGACGACAGCGGATTTGAAGAAATGTCGAGTTGTTTGAGACGTGTAAAATCGCACTACGCATATTAACATTTTGTGGATACCTACACCGACTTTTCTGCCAAAAAGAAGAAGACGACGACGAAGAAGAAGAAGTCGCCCTGATTGCGCACACCTGTCTGTCAGGTAAGGGCGACGGAAGTTTGGCCTTAGACTTTAGTCTTCTCCGGACTCTATTTATTATGGCGATGACGCTTTTTAAATGTGGTTCGCGTTGTTCCTTTATGGTTCTCACGATCATCGGCCTGTCATTTACAACATGCTACAACTTGGAGAACGAGTCTGTCGAACCCGACTTGTCCCTTCACCATGGTAATATCCTGAGCCCTTTGCTGAAGGCTTTATCGGAGCAGAACCCTTGGGGAGATTTCACACCGCGAGCCAAACCTGACTCCAGATATGTGCGCTACATGAAGAGACTGTATAAACTATCATCCAAACCGGACAGGAGTCACGAGGCCTCTCACCTGTACAACACCGCCCGTCTGATCACGCCTCGAGAGGAGTGTCTCGAGCAAAACCGAGGTATACCTGCTTCTGATCACTCTTACCTGAAACTGAGAGCTTGAGCAGACATGTTTACAAAATATTTAAATACATGCGGTTACGTTAGACCGATCGATTTGTGTTTAGAATTCTTTTTAGGAAAAGTAAAGGAAAGGACGTGACGTGGCCAGGTATGGTTTCCCATACTAGGAATTTGTGCTCTGCATTTAACCCATCCAAGTGCACACACACAGCAGTGAGAAGTGAACAACCACACACACACACCCGGTGGCGCCCGGGGAGCTGCTGGGGGAACGGTGCCTTGCTCAAGGGTCTCACCTCAGTCATGGTATTGAAGGTGGAGAGAGCGCGCGACCTTTGGGTTACAAGTCCAACTCCCTATCCATTAGGCCCAATTTAGAATACTGAAATTTACTGTTTTTACAGTATGCAAGTGTATTCATGGAATACTTGGATACCTTAAATTTCCCAAAGTAGTTTACATACTGTATAAAACAGTTTAGTATCAGCATTTTGTAAATTACATTAATTTTTTGATGTAGTAGAATAAGTAGCAACAGCATAATTGCAAATTGCCTACACTGTTCAGTAAAGTTAATCTTATTCTTTAGGCAAAATGTATTGAAATGCAAATCCGTCCTTTTTTAACAACTACTACTGCTACGCCAACACAGTCTCACTATGAATTCGTACGAGATGCCTAATTCGTACGATGTCACTCGTACGATTTGTCTAAAACCCTGTGACGGGTAGGTTTAGGGGCGGGGTTAGGTTTAGGTCATTCGTACAAATTCATACGATTTGGCAACTCGTAAAATACGTACGATTTAGAAGAGTGAGGTTGTACGAATTAGCCACCTCATAAAATATGTACGAATTGCCGTGAGATCAGGTTGGCTACTCTTGTGCATTCCCTGGTTATTTCTCATCTGGATTTGTGTAATTCTTTACTTTTTGGTCTCCCTACAAAACTCTTACATAAGTTGGAGTTAGTAGCAGAATTCAGCCACACAAACTATTACCTGATCCCCTCTCATAGAGCATATTTCACCTGTTCTTTGCCATCTACATTGGCTACCGGTTAAATATCGTATTAGTAAGTTTACATTCCTGCATGTACATGATCCTCATCATCTGTTTTCCTGATTCAGCTATGTGTTAACCTAAATAGTATGGAGTCAAGGGCCTTTAGTTATGCTGCCCCTTATTTGTGGAATCCTCTTCCCCAGGACATTCGTAATAGCGATAGTTTTCACACTTTTAAATCTCGTCTTAACTCATTTATTTAAACGGGCTTACTTTTGATTGCATGTATGTGGATCAACGTTTATGACTTTGTATTTCTGGTTTCGTTCTTTGGACTATCTGTAAGGTGACCTTGAGTGTCATGAAAGCCATGAACCAAAATATAACCATCAAAAATATGTTATTACATTTGTTTGGAAAAGTACAAAATAAAATAAAAATTCTGAGAAGTAGGCTACACTAGAATGTGTATTATTTTATGAGCCATTGAAATACATAGGCCTATGTAATGTAGCCTAAGTGCAAAATATTTTATGTTTATTGCACATTACAAGCATATACAATTATAATGTAGTAGGGAGAAAGTAAGGGGAAAGTTCACACAAAAATTGTCATCATTTACTCAAACTCATGTCGCTCCAAACTTATAAGAGTTTTATTCTCTTCTGAATATGTTAAATTGTTTTACAATCTCTTTATGAGTGTTGGTGGACAGAGGTTTCAATAAAAATCTCTTGATTAATTTGAGAATGAGGGAAAGACTTGTGGGTTTTGATCAACTTGAACATTGTCACTATTAGCTCTATTTCTGAGTGAACTAAGTTTTAAGGATTGTGGGTAGTATCATTCTTCTGTTGCTATCCAATTATTATACACAATACAAAAAAAAAGTATTTGTCTAAAAAGTCTTGTGTGTTTGTTTTCAGTTGAGATTCAGAGCCAAATTATGTGGGGTAAAATAACATCAGAAAGATGACAGCATCATTATATTATTGAGACAATACAGAGATTGGTAAGTCTATTAGTAAAATCAGTTGACTTTAGCAATCTTTGTTGCATTATGTGCCAATGGTGACCATTTGAAAATGAAAATAATGTGTCGAATCTTATCAATAGACTACTGAGAGCAAGTTAATGTGCTTTGACTTTTCAGTGCATTTTTAACACTCAGAGAGTTATGTTCTGTACAACTGTAGATCGAGAAAAACAACCTACATTTGCAGAAAATGGGTTTTATGCAGCGATCTGGAGCTGCATTGAAATCCTTAATTTCTTAAAAATTAGGAACTGTAAAAATTAAAAACCTAAAACTTAAGAACTGTAATTTGAAATGGTATTGAGATATATTTAACATTTCTTGAGTTACAGACATGTAAACTTTGGAACGTGAACTTGAAAAGGGCTTTTTGCCATTTTTGTTTGTTCACCATTGACATATAATGCAAAAAAGATTGCTAAACCCAAGACATTTTACTTATAGATCTGCCAATTTCTGTAAAATTAACATAATGATGCTGCCACCTCCTGTAACTGGGCTCCAAATCTCAGGTGAAAATTGTCATTTTAACAAAACAGTGGATCACTCCATAAATATACATCCATGACTCTTAATATTTTGGCTTCCCTCTTCATTTATGTGTTTATTTAATCAAGTAAATGTTTACATAAATGTTTGACAAAATAAAACAATTGAGCTTGGCATCTCAGGTGCCTGTTTGATAAAATAAACCAGGTTTATTTTCAGCTAGTCTGACTTGGATTCTGTTTCATAAACAGTTTAGACTAGTCTTAAAAAGTTAGACTTCTGATTTTTTTTTTTTTTCCCATAACTTTTTCAATTCATATAAAAAGGTCTTCTTTGTATTGGAAAAGTAAGACTGATTACCCCTTGACAACTGCTGGTCAAACTAGTTTTAAAGGCACAGTCTTAACATGGTGGCTAAGTTTATGCAACTGGCCCTTTGATTCAAAATACGTCAGACTAATTGAAATAAGCCTGAATTATTTGGTAAACTTATGAAACGGGCCCCTGGTTAAGTTGATGCAAAATGACAGTATTTCATTCCGAACAAACAATCACAAGTCACTCTCAAGCAATAAATAAACACAATTAGTGCTGTTGAATGAATAAGCGTATCTAAAACAAACATTTTTTGTTTTTTATATTTATTTTGTTTATATAATACACACAGTACATGTTTTGGAAATATTTACATATATATAGACACACACATATACAGTGGGTACAGAAAGTATTCAGACACCCTTAAAATTTTCACTCTGTTATATTGCAGCCATTTGCTAAAATAATTTCATTTCTTTTTTTTTCCTCGTTAATGTACACACAGAAAAACTGAAATATCACATGGTCCTAAGCATTTAGTAGAAGCACCCTTTTGATCAAATACAGCCATGAGTCTTTTTGGGAAAGATGCAACAAGTTTTTCACACCTG
>JAUCMR010000150.1:204916-234214 GCA_032357425.1 Enteromius argenteus | reverse complement strand
GAAGGTGTAGAACCATCTCAAGGATGATCAGAAGAAATGGACAGCACTTGAGTTAAATATATGAGTGTCACAGCAAATGGTCTGAATAAAACTCTATAACTCTTCCTCCTACATTCGGGAGCTGTTGTGACAGCATGATTACAGAAAACATATATCATGTGCAATAACTTCACTATTCAAAATGCAATTTCAAATATGCACAATAATAATTATGTGCAAAATAATCTTGTGTGCAATAACAATCATGTAAGTCAAGAGACAACTCTGCACTTTGCTGTACAGTCAGTAATTTAAAAAAAAATAAAATTTTAATATACATATATTTTTATCCTATTTATATATGTTAGTTGACTTAGAATATACTGTATTTTTATCTCTATTTCTCTTCTTATCTCATTGTTTCTGTAGTTGTGGAAATATGCAGCCACTGGATAAACAATTTCCTTCAGGATTAATAAAGACTTCTCTTATATTATCTTACTTGGGACCATGTGATATTTCAGTTTTTATTTTTTAATAAATCTGCAAAAAAGTCAACAATTCTGTGTTTTTCTGTAAATATGGGGTGCTGTGTAATGAGGAAGAAAAATGAATTTAAATGATTTTAGCAAATGGCTGCAATATAAAAAAGAGTGAAAAATTTAAGGGGGTCTGAAATACTTTCCGTACCCACTGTACGTATGTACATATGTATACATATGTACACATTTTAGTATATATTTTGAAAATATTTACACTTATGTATTTAAATTCATAGAATTTATTCTATTTATTCTATATATATATATATATATATATATATATATATAATTTTTTTTTTCTTTTTTTTTTTTTTAAATATACATGCATTTAGACATATGTTTGCATCTGTATATACATGGTAAATTTACAAAGTACACACAAATGCATTATGTCAACCAAAACTTTTATTTTGGATGTTTGATGGCACTAAACCCAGTATAACTGAGGTCAGTGTGTGTTCCTCACTGGTGCTATGTGTTATCTTGGCAGAGTTCTTCATGCAGGATATTTCCTACAGTCTGAATCGAGTGAGGTCTCAGGAGCAGCTGCTGAAGTCAGTCCTGCTTTACTCCTTCGATCACAACCACGTCGCCCCCTTCACATCGCTCTGCTATCTGGATGTGAAGGAGCAGAAGCCATCGAAAGACCAAATGTGTTCTCCGCACTTCGGCTCACAGCAGTCGGTCCCTCTTCTCAGCTTCCGCGTCCACACTGAAAGAAGAGTCCGGCGCCGTTGGGTGGAGGTGGACGTGACCTCCTTCCTTCATCCTCTCATTCAAGCCCACAAAAAACACATCCACCTGCTGATCAACCTTACCTGCGTCGAAGACATGATCAGACCCGGAGGCCAGGTTCACAAGAGCCCAGTGGAGTTAACTCACAGATCTCCATCTCTCCTTCTTTACCTCAACGACACCAGCGAGGTTGCGTACCAGAGAAGAGCCTCACGTGGTCAGATGGTAGATCTGACCTCCAACAGCTGGGATGGAGCGTCAACGTGGTGGGATTCATCTTCGCGAAAGAGGCGAGGCACACTAAAGACCACCAATTCACCAGAAACTGACATGCCCAAACTCGTCCCCATGTACGACTTTCCCACAGATGACTGTGACTTGTACGATTTCAAAGTGAGCTTCAGTCAGCTCAAACTAGACCACTGGATCATAGCACCTCACAAATACAACCCAAGGTACTGTAAGGGATCTTGTCCGAGGGCTGTGGGATATATTTATGGGTCTCCTGTGCACACAATGGTTCAGAACATCATTTACGAGAAGCTAGACTCTTCTGTGCCTAGACCTTTGTGTGTGCCTTCAGCATATAACCCGTTAAGTGTTTTGACCATTGAGAACGATGGCTCTATTGCTTATAAGGAGTACGAGGAGATGATTGCTACTAAATGCACCTGTCGATAAGATTCATTTATCTTTTTTGGATTTTTTTTTTTTTTTTTGTGATGCATTGCTTTGTAAAAAACTGACCTGTTTTTTTTTTTGCACTGCCCATTCTTATGATGAAGATTATTAATGACCACATGAATTGATTGGATAATTTGCAGAAATGTTTTGTTTAACATTACCTTTTTGTGTAATTCATTATGCTTGGAATATTCAAATCAGTTATGCAATTTAGTTATTTTGGTGTTTTCTGTGTAATGTGGGGATATTTAATTGGCTTAAGGGAGTTGTTATTTTAAGTTTGGTTCTTTCATTTGGTGGTCTAGTCTGGCACTTTCTATTCCTTAAACATGAATGACAGTATTTTAAATCATCTAGTTCTGGACAGAATATAAAAAAGTGTAGTTCTATTTTCTTATCAGAACACTTTTACATTGTATTTTAAAACCTGGGAATTGCAGATGGTTGTCTCATGGGCAACCTCTCTCTTCTTAATGTCCAGAAAATAAGTTGCCTTAATTGTGGGCAACTTGATATTGTGTGTATTAAGAATGTAATAGATGAGAATGTGTGTCACATGACTATTTATATAATTTATGTCTGTGTAAATTAGTCAGGCTGGCTTTGGTTTCACAAAAGAAAAAAAAAATCCAAATGAAAATGTAAAATAAAAACATAAGTTATGCAAACAAACTTTATTTTTAATTTATTATTATTATTATTATTATTATTATTTGTTTAATCAAACATTGTTGGCTTGTCATTGTTCAGTGAAAAGCTAACATCTGTGGTTTAAAGTATTATAGTGCTGGGTTAAGAACAATTCTTTGCAGTAAACTTTAACACGGCTAAAAATTAAATATTTTTCTCTGCTTTCAAAGTGTATGATGAATCAAGAATTGATTTGTTTATTAAATATTGATGGAGCACTGGAAATAAAAGTTAAAAGTTTATAATAAAAGTTTTTGATAACGTCATTTTAAAGTAAACAGGCATTTCACTCCTCATTTGGCATAAAAGTGTGGTACTGTATGTAGAAAAGTATGCAAATACTATTGATTTTGAACGAAATCATATAACATCAAATAAATAAATAAATAATTTAGGCGAAGCTGCCAGTCTCCTGCCAAGAAAGGAGAAATTATATGTAGCTACAACACAAGCTATAGTAGTTGAGTTTCACTTTACTTGGAAATATTTAAATGTTCTGGATTCTCTCAGATGAGCTTCTCTTAAAATACAGATTAAGTTTTTATAAGATGAAAAAAAAAAAAAAAGATTGTATGGGGTGCTTTATTTAAACGTACGTTTAATTGTTATTTCTATTTTATCACTCTGGCTACAGACTTTTATTTTGAAGTACGGCGCTTCCGGAAGTTGTTGAGTTAAGAGTCCGACTGCATTCGGTTTAGGTAAGGAAGTAAGTTTTGCTTAGTAGCTGTATTTTGTAAACAACAGAATGAGTAGCAGTATCAAAAGTGCATTTAAATGCAGTGTTTCTTAGAAATTAAACGGCTTATTTCTGTTAACTTAGTTTGCGATTTTGTGACTGTAAGGCTAATTTAACACTTTTTTAATAGCAAGTATCTTGTCAGATGTTTCACAAACTGATTAACGCTGTGTCAAAACAAACTTTCTGTCTAGATGTACACTGTTCAAAAGTCATATCTGGTAGCCACTGAGAAGACACCCATGCTGAAAGTCCACTTTGGAGAAGTTTGAAAGGTTTTGTAATGGATCCTGAGGTGTCTCTCATGCTGCACTGTGATCCATTGCAGGCTTTTGGGGAACATCAAATTCACGTAGAAATTTCAGACAGGTACAGTATAAATATCCGTCACAAATATTTAAAAATAATTGTACTTTTTAAATACTAAACTGTAACAAAATAGGATTGCAGTTAATAAATGGTCACCAGCTAGTACTGTAAAATGATTAGTTTGACAGCCGTAATCGCGAAATAAAAGTTTTTGTTTACATATATATATTTAAATCCATAATACATAATATATTTGTGTGTACTGTGTATATTTATTAAGTATTTATAAATACAAACACATGCGTGCATTTATTTTAAAAAATGTTTATATATTAAATGTATTTTTATATATTTATTTTATAAAACATACACAATACAAACATATACATGTATATACATGTAAATATTTTTTACTCTTTCTATATTTTCTTCTATATATATATATATATATATATACTGTATGCGTGTGTTTATGTCTGCATAAGTACACAGATAATATGTAAACAAAAACTTTTATTTTGGATGCAATTATTATTAATAATTAATCGTTTGATAGCACTAGTATTTAGATATACATAATAGATATACTCAGTACACACATACAGTACAAAAACGTTAATTTTGGATTTTCATTTTTTGACAATCCCACTTTAGGTTCAATCGTCAGAGTTTTCCTGAAATCGAGCACCACATTGAAGCAGTATGGAGTGATCGAGTGACCAAAGAACCATGGCTCTTCAATGGAGCTAAATTCAGATTGCATTCAGCGGTGCTCTCTGTCGTGGAAAAAGGACCAGTGGCAGAACAGGCCGCACAAAACCTAACACACTCACAACATGGTGAAGGAGACCAATTAGAAAGTGCTGATAAACTGTCAGACAGACTGGCCAAATATGAGCAATCGTGTGTGCTCACCTTACAGTTAGGCCTGACCTGTTATAAAGACTATCTCGGGACTAACTGGTCACGAGAGGCAGAGAAGCTGCAGAGTCACGGACAGAACGAATGCGCGGATCCTCAGGCCTTCCTCGCACAGCCACTCGGGGTCGGGGCTGTCATGGCCACGATGGACGGAGACGTCGTCTTTCTGAAAAGAAGTCAGAAAGTGGCAGAGGCTGCAGGCCTGTTAGACATACCTGGAGGTCATCCTGAGCCAAAGGTTAGATACACTGAGAACTGCTCATTACTGCCATCATCTGGAGTCCTTTTGTAAATGTTCTCATCTGCTCACTAAGGTCACATTTATTAGTGAAAATGGTATTGTAAAATACTATTACAATATAAAATACCATTTTATTTGAATTGATAATGAAACTAAATTGTCCTATTCCAATACAGCAAATTTATTCTGTTATTTGCTCTATAACAGGCAAACTGGCCTTAAACCAAAATATCTGTAGGCATTTAAAAGTAGAGGCAGCCACTGCATTTTAATCACAATCCAAAGAAAGATGCTACACACACAGCTGGGGTTATTTTTTGGTCGTTTGATTCATAAACCCACTCTCTCCTGATATGATTCAAATGATCCTCGCTCCGAAGTCCAGATCTGAATCGGATTGTGTTTAATTTATTCCCACCCCATAATTCTATAATATATGAATGATTTTTAAAAACATCTATAACAGCCCAAGCATACCTATATGTGTATAGAATGCTGCACCAAACAAATTTTAAGAGGAAAAAGGTAAACAATAAACCAATTCTATAGCAGATTCTAAGTGATAAAGGGCTTAGGCAATTTTTCTTTTCTTTTAGCAAATTTATTTGTTGCTTATTTGCTCTATAACAGACAAATAGGCTTTAAACCAAAATATCTAGCCATTAGAGGCAACCACTGCACAGTTTAGCTCCAACCCTAATCAAACACCCCTGACCCAACTAATCAAGGTCTTTAGAATTACTAGAAACTTCCAAGCAGGTGTGATTCAGAGTTGGTTGGAGCTAATCTGTGCAGAGCTGTGAGACCAGTGCATTAAATTGATCAAAAGTCACACTTTTAATCTGGCCCAAATATATATATATATATATATATATATATATATATATTAAACCTTTTATTCTTTAAACAATCATAAAAGTGTTTTTTTCCCCACAAAAATTCTGTGCAGCACAACTGTTTTCAACATAGATAATAATTAGAAATGTGTCTTGAGCAGCAAATCAGCATTTTAGAATGAGTTCTGAAGGATCATGTGACACTTCAGCTTTTATCAAAGAAATACATTTTATAATTAAAAAAATATTCACACAAAAACATTTATTGTAAATTGTAGTAATATTTCAAAAATTTCTATCAAATAAATACAGCTTCTATGAGGAAAAGAGACTTATTTCCAACACATTTTAAAAATCTTTGTTCCAAATGAAATGCAGAAGTGTGTGTGTGTGTGTGTGTATAGATGTTGTGTCCAGGCGTCAATGAGGAGGCCATATGTGCAGATCTCCTGCAGGGTAAGGAGAGAGCCGTGGTTTCAGAGATCTTCTCTTCAGTGTGTGCAGAGATCAGTGATGAGGTGTGTGTCTGAATTATATTTGAAACCATACTGGGAGTTTGTTAAAATGAATGCTGCTTTGTGGTCTCATTATCACTTTCTTTTTTGTATCACAGGTGAATGTTCCCATCAGTTCTCTGAGCAAACCGCTGTTTATGGGAATTGCACTGAACCACACTAGTGCAGGGCGACCCAGTGCAGAGTTTTATGTCCGGTAAATATCATTCATATGAGGTTAAAATCTTCCACATCCAGTTAGCCAGTTATCCCGTTAAGAACCAGTCATGTATGTGTTATTTACTCTGTGAAGGTGCACTTTGACAACAGAGGAAGTGAGAGATTTCTACAGACACGGAGGTCCAGAGGCCCACGAGTCCACTGAAATACTGTTTCTGAGTCAAGCGGTAAGTGTTTATATAAATACAGACCAATCCACAGCATAAAGAGATGAGGATTTGTTTATTCTTATTCTTCTTGTACTGTTTTGATGATTTGTAACACTTGAATCCTATAAGCAATTTGCATATGTAAAAACAGCACAAGTACATAGACAGGAATTTCAACATTCTTTATGTTGTGCAATTAAATAATGCATTTCTGTAATTTTATTCTGCAGAAAATGTTCCAGTTAAATGAGCGCTCCCCCCTGTGGTCAGAGATGTGTCCTTCAGCGAAGGGTGCGGTACTGCTGTATCAGAGGGTGATGACTGGATGCTGATTTTAATCAGATACACAACCAACTCTGAATAATTGCACAAGCAGGTCACATAAGCATGAGTGATTACATCATTTAAAGAAACAGTTCACCCAGATATGAACATTTGCTAAAAATGTGCTCAACCACAGATCATCCAAGATATAGATGAATTTTCTTCATTGGATCTGGATAAATGTGTCTCTGATATCAGATGTGTCTCTGTATCAGATGCTCTGCAGTGAATGGATGCCGTCAGAATGAGAGCCCAAACAGCTGATAAAAACAACACAATAATCCACACCACTTCAGTCCAGTCCATCAATCAACGTATTAAGGCAAAAGCTGTTTGTAAGAAACAGATCCATCATCAAGGCACTAAAATAGTAATAATAATAACGTTTCCTCCAATGAAAATGTAATTTTTCCCTCCTTCTGCTTTCACAGTTCAGATTTCTCTGATATAGATCAGAATTGTTTTTACACTGGAGAAAGTGTTATGGATTATGTACTAATTTTTTAGTTTATAATGTCTCAAAGATGGATTTGTTTCTTACAAACATGCTTCTTTTCACTCTTTGAAATAGACATTAATTGATGGACTGGAGTGGTGTGGATTATTGTGATGTTTTTATCAAATGGTTGGGCTCTCGCTCTGACGGCACCCATTCAGTGCCCATTGGTGAGCAAATAATGCAATTTTACGTTCTCCAAATCTGGTATAGAAACCAGCTTGGATGGCCTGAAGGTGAGCACATTGAACTTTTTTCTATCAGTTTATTTTGTCCTGCATACAGTAGTGTTTTGTATAAGAGAATTGTTCAAAAACATATTACAAAAAAAATTTTTTTTTTTTCTTTTTTTGCATACTAGTGGCCATTAAACGTTAAGAATTTTCATAATATTTATACATAAGTTCTTGTATTGAATACATGTAAACTGTATTCACATCGTTTTCTATGGAAATGTATTATTGTGACAAACTTTTAATTTGAAATTTATTCTTGGTGACAGAATTTAAAGAAACAGCTTTTTATATTAAATTAATAAAGTTTTAAAAGAGAAATGAATAAGACCTCAGTGGAAGTCTTTTCAGAGAAGCTCAAGTGAAGTTAATAATATATTGTCTGGAAAATATTTACTTTGTAGTCCCACTATTGATGTTAGATGTATTAACCTTTTATTGAAACATTTTCAATTAAAATTTTCCACAATAAATATTTGTCTTAAACAGTTTTACAGAGAATATAACTCTACAAGCCACAAAGAGTTAAATATGACAACTGCGAGGAGAAGCTCTTTAAAAAAGGATTTTAAAAAGGCTCTGTAAAAAGACACACATTTACAAAATGTTCTCAAATGTCTGTGGTGCAAATAAGTAGAGATATTAAAGGGGTCATTTGAAATGTAAATGTTTTCCCCTTTCTAAATTGACCCATTCGACCATGTGGCATCACACGGTCGGACGCCCCTCCCACGATTGTTGATTGACAACAGCGTTTCACACAGACTGAACTGGTGTCTTACCTCAGACCTGCCCTGAGTGAGCTGTCTTCAGACCGAGATGCAGAGACAAGCATGACTCCTAAGCTATTGAGGTGGTTTGTTGTTGAATGTAATAATGAACATACCAGTAGTCATTTACCCCCAACATCTGAGTGCCTGAAGACTATGAAGTATGTTTTTTTAATATATCTTGGCAAATTGCCTTTCCTAATAATGTGCTAATACGACTAAACAAAGATCCTCTTAGAGTGCCTCAGAAAAGAAGGGCGGGGTCAGCAGAGCTCGTGAAGATTTAAAGGGAAAGTACACAGAACAGAGTGTTTTGAAAAGAGCTGTTTTTGACAGGGTAAAATGGGCGTTTTTTTACAGTACCATTGAGAAATTTTAAACAAACTATATTACAGACTTTCCATTAAGACCCTAAAGAATCATATCAGCTTGTGGAAAATTGGCGCTATATGACCCCTTTAAGAAATGCCTTCTTTACAGTACACTGCTAATGGTAAAAATATATGGCTATCAGTGAAATCACCATGATTCATTGTGTTTAGAAAGCAGAATAAAACTGTATCAAATTCAAAACATCCCTTAAAATACATAAACAGTCATTGATATTGTAACACATGAATATAAACATAGCAGCTCTGACAATCTAAACAACTGCTTTTGTGTTCCACAGAAAAAAAGCCACAATGACAAAATGTTCAGTTTTTGGGTTTAACTACCTGTTCAAAACAAACTGCATGCTGGTACTCATGCTGGCTCCTCATTATAAGCAATGACCTTTGCTAATGAAATTACTGACAGACAGAACCAATTATTTTTGTAAAGGTGAAGCACTGCTAATCAAAGCTAAACATGCTCTGATTGGGGTGTTTTTCCTGCTGCATCAAAGTTCTGGGTTTATCAGAATGATTCAAGTCTAACAGCCATAATACACACTGCCATAACTTGGGTTCTGCTCAGACAAGCTCCACTGCAAGAAAAACAAAAGTCTATTAAGTATATGCATTTTTTTATATTCTATTTTTTCAGACGTCCACAGATTGGCACCCATATGATTTTCTTCTTACCTGGCCAGTGTATGGTCTGTAATAATTCCTGTAGCGTTGCGGGTCACTGCTGCAGCCGTAAGAGCGACCAAAGGTAGATGGATGACGACCCTAAGAGTACAATCCATCAGTATATACAGTTCCTGAGTAAAAGTATAAACATGCTAATAAAATTACTCTAATAAATATTTAAAGTACTCTCTTTCAATTGTACTAGTGCAATAGTAAGAAAGTATTTGACTGTACAAAAGTAAAATACGAATGAGCGAAAAGTACGAATTACTATTTTGTAATTGACATATACTTTGTGCAGAGTTGCCAGGTCTGCAAAACAAAACCAGCCCAATTGTGTTTTTACCCATCATTTGAATCATGGAGTCATTCAGTGGAGATTTGCTCTGACCAAATCATTTGAATCAGTGAGTTTACTGGAGACTAAATCGAGTCATCCAATGGAGACTGAATCATTTGAATAAGTGAGTTGTTTATAGTAGACTCGCTCTGACAAGATTATTTGAATCACTGAATTGTTGACTTGAGAATACTTGTAGTCCGATCAGTCCAATTTACAAATAAATCATCCAGTGCAATTTGTGAACTGATTTAACAGGTTCATTTAAAAACAAATTCAGCTTGTTCAAGAATTAGACGCCACTATTGCATCTTCATGTCTACCGCAATTTCTTTAGTTTAAAGTTTAAAATGAGGAATGACGTGTTTTTAAGAAAAAAAAGAATAAATAAAAAGAATGATATTTTGGAATGCAAATGAAGTACAGATACTGCTCAAAAAATACTTTGTTACTGTCCACCATTGGTTCCTACAGACTTAATTTGAATATCTAATCATGTAACATCACATTAACAGGTTTACCTGTTCTTTCTGGGATGTATAGTGTGAGCCGAATGGACCTCCTCTCCACCCTTGGAAAATGAAAAGGCACTTGTTCATGGCTTAAATTCAAAATCATACTCTAGGATCAAGATGATCAATGATGCAACAGCAGAAGTGTTCTTACCACACTGATGAACAGGGCGGTTTTGACTTCGTCTGTGTTTTTTGCGTTTAGGAGGAGTTGGCAGGAGGCGCTGAGCTTCCTCTTTATAATGTGTTAAGAGCTTAAGGGCCTCTTCGGAGCTGAGCTCTACAAACATCACCTGATCCAGGAGCTCTCCCTGCTCCGGCAGTGTGAAGCTCGCTGGACACAGGAGGAGAGAGAAACAACAGTTTGACGAGTGTGCAGCTGTAATGTGTCTGGACACTCATGATTGGGTCATTCAAGTCTGACCTTTGGCTTTAAGAAGACACGTTTCCAAAAGGGCCGTGCCCTCCTGCTCTTGCCGCTGTTTAAGACGTCTCCTCCACACCTCATCAGGTGGAAGAACCACCACCGCTCTTCGCTGGTAACCATGGAAACATAGCATCTTGTGTCGCTGGGCAGATGGATAAATGTTGGCCTTGAAGATGAAAGTTAAAAAAAAATTAAGAACAAGCATTTTCTGAACAGGTTTTTTAAAGCTCAAATTTAAGATCTGCACAAACAAAATAAAATAAAATACAACTGAAATGCCACATGAGCGGGGTAAGACAATGTCTAGTGACATTAAACTCTAAAAAGCATGATTTACAGTTCAGTTACAAGTTTTCACAAAAACAAAAGGTTTTTAGTAAAATTAAACACTTCACATTTCAGCTTTTAAATAATTTTTAAGAAAAGGGTTAGAGTCAAATTATTAATTATACTCATTTAAACAAATATTATTGATACATGATTATATTAATTAAATTACTGTTTAGATTTTTATAATGCATCATCTTATTGATACACCAGTTCAGATTTATATGGGTCAGTTTTCGCATAGGTCTGAACAAAAACAACAGGCTCATTGAAAAAGCACATTCATTCTCTGTCAGTAGGTGGTGCTTTCAGAATGGCAAAAATAAACTTTTTTCCGGTAACAGCAGTAAACAAAGAAGCGGAGCACTGAAATCATAGCCTTTTTGAAGTTTAATAGTCACATTAAGCCATTTCTCAATTCTTGTTTTACCGTCTCCACATTTAAGACCTCTTGAAATCATATTTTCTTGTATAACTTAAATTTAGTTGAAAAAGTCTTAAATTCAGCTTTAAGTTCACCTGACTAGTGATGGGTAAATCAACCCATTAAACTGTGGAATTTAATGCCAGCACAAATATTATACAGTAGAACAAAAATGTACACATTGGATATGGAAAATATTAAATTATCTTGAAATAATAAATATTATTCATATTACTTGTATGACTGGGTACTTCAAAAAATGTAATTTAACAAGTCTGAATGAAAACGCATCTGTAAAGATCTGGGGGTTCAAACATTCCAACACGCAAAGTAAATCACTCATGTGATTGGACAGAAAGTCCAGAAGCTTCGTTTGTCGCTGGTCATGTGATTTCTATGTTAACAATACAAGCCTGGAATCAAGTCCTCATTTGGCACACCCGTTTATTCTCAAAACAAGCTCTGATGTTTGGGTTCAAACGTCACCTGAATGCACAGGTATTCCTTCTCAGTACCTGATCAAGGATGTAGTTTCTCCTCTTGGCAGCAGCTCTTCTGATCAGCTGACTGACGCACTGAGAGGCCTGCTGCAGCATCAGCTCTCTGTGACTGGCTCCAGGAGGCTCCTGCAGGACAGGAAAATCAAGAAAACAGATCCACGCTCAGTGAGTAACAAAGGAAATGCTGGGGTAGGAATTAAGATTTTACTTATTTCTGAAGTCCTCCCCAGACATGGAAAGCATATAAGTTTTTAAGGATTGTGGGAACCTAGTCAGTGTTGTTAAGGTTAACTAAAACTACTAAAATAGCTAATTGAAATAATGCTGAGTAGTTCTAATAGTTGTTTTTTTTGCCATATCAGCATTTAAATCGCAGTCGTGGCCTAATGGATAGGGAGTTAGAATTGTAACTCAAAGGTTTCCTTTCTATAAGCGCCATTTTGGCAGGGAATGCATTCAAATTTTCATTCAGAACATGTGCCTTTTTCCACATTGATATGAACAAATTATAACTATGTCTTGTGTCTGTGATTTCAGTTACACGCAATAATCTTTATAGGTTTACTTACCCTCATGCAGTTCAAGATGGAGTTTGTACTTAGAAGACTGTAACGTTTCCTCGGGTTCTGAAGCATGTGAGCCTGAGCCCAGTGGGTTTTACCAGAACCCGGCAAACCAACCATCATCAACACCTAAGAGATGAAGAAGACGGTTGTGAGAGACTTCTTATAGCTTCATAGTATGAATCTTTATCAGATGATTATTTTGTTAGGGTTCAACATGCTTTCATACCTCACATTCACTTTTAGATGTTGTGGGTAAAAGCGTACGAGTCCTTTTACCGGGAGGAAGCGTGAGCAATGTGCAGAAACCAGTAGGAGAAGCATGCCAGGGAGTTTCTGGGTTGAGATTTATGCAAACTGAACAGTTTTTGCAAAGCACATGGGGAAAGAGGGCTTGACCTCCAAGAGTAGAAGAGTTCAGGTGAAACGCCTCTCCAAGAGAAAGTCCATTCTTGTGAAATGAAAGTGTGGCCTCTCCTGTCTCACTGATTAACTGGAAAGGGAATAAACATGAAGCGAAAATTAACCTGAACTAAAATAGTTAATCCAAAAATGTAACATTTGCTGAAAATGTCCTCACTCTCAGGTCATAAAAGATGTAGGAGTTTGTTTCTTCTTCAGAGCATTTAATCACTTTATCAGTAATGGATGCTCTGCAGTGAATGGGTGCCGTCAGAATGAGAGCCGGAGCCCAAACAGCTGACAAAAATACCACAATAATTAATAAATACCACTCCAGTCCATCAGTTAATGTCTTGAGAAGTCAAAAGACACAAATGCATCATCATGATATTTATTAGAGGTCAACCGATGTATCGGTTTTGCCGATTAATCGGCACCGATAGTTGAATCCCGGAACTATCGGTTATCGGCAAAAATCTTCGCCGAAAGCATCCGCTGTTGGAGTGGCTGTGAAGGGCCCGTTATCATTATACAGTGTGAGAGCGACTTCTAGATGTGAAAATGACAGAAAACACATGCATTTGTTTTGAAACGTGATACTGCACGCGCTGCACAGAGAGAGCACACTGCCTTGAGAGAGCACAGCGCTGACATTTCAGATGCACATTTAAAACACAGACATCGAAAAGGTATGTATACAGTACACGTTTTCATGTCAATATAAAGTAATTTGTTGACTAGATGCTGCATTGGAGAAAGAACAGCAGTATGTTTGCCGACAAAGCTGAGAGGACGCTAACATTAGCAGTACCTCAAGTGGTTAAATGAATGTGGCAAACATAGACTCAAGTCCGAGCCAAGTGTTTAATGTCATAACTGTTTTTATTTTTTTAAAGATTTATTTTTTGGCATTTTTGCCTTTATTAATTGGGTAGATCAGAACTGACAGGAAGTGAAGCGGTAGAGAGATAAGGGGGGATGGGATCGGGAAAGGTCTGCGAGCCAGGCCTCGAACTCACAACGGCGCTGAATGCTGGCGCACTACCCACAAGGCTATCGACGCCGACTTAATGTCATGATTGTTAACACAAATTTGACCTGAGCTTGAGTGCTATTTGTCAGAGCCTTTCATTGGAAAAAAATTGACATGCCTCTGCAGTGGTGGCAGAAAAATAAAACAGGATTCCTTTACACAGAATTTATTATTTCTATACATTTTCTGTAAAGCTATTCACAGCAATTCCCCAAAATAAAAGTTTGGTTTATTAGGCTACTACTGAAATGATAAAAACAATACGAAAAACATTATTTTTTTAAGAAATGATCAAACAACATTTCCATGTTTTAATTTTAATAGTAAATCCCTTTTGTTTGCTAAAATAAAGTTTGATTTTCAGTGACTTAAAGATGTTTTATGGCTTCATTTCTGAGGAAAAAGAAAACATCATGTGTGCACATTATCAGGATGGTACCACCTCCACCTCCTTTTTTTGTAAGGTTCAGTACTATTTTACATGGAGTGTTATGTTTTTATTTAATTTTTTTTTATCCAGTATCCATTTTAAAAAACTATCGGTTAATTAATCGGTTATCGACAAGTGCGGTCCAACCTACCTATCGTATTGGTAAAATTGAATATCGGTCGACCTCTAATATTTCTAACTTTGAACCATTGTTAATTGCTAAAATACGAGTCCAATATGCATAACAACATTTCATCCAGTGAAAAACTCACCTGGTCTGAATCAGGAGAGAAAACAGCCCTAAATATGTGGCTGGATTTTGATCTGAGAAACAACAAAAGGTGAACTTTCACTAGAGGAAGTGCATTATATGTTTTATGGATTATGGTGTTATAATTTTACCCAAAGTGAAAGTATAAAGGTAAAATGCCTTAAAATTTGATTTGTTTCATATAAACCCACAGCTTTTCACTTCACAACTGATGGACTAGAGTGGTGTGGGTCATTGTGATGTTTTTATCAGATGTTTAGACTCTCATTCTGACAGCACCCATTCACTGCAGAGCATCCATTGCTGATCATGTGATGCAATGCTCTGATGAACAAACAAACTACTCTACATCTCTGAAGGTGTGTAAAATTTCAGCACATTTTCATTTTTGCTTGAACTATTCTGTTAAGCAAAGAGCATAGTATGAATACTTAAACCGGCTTCTGTAAATTTTTTTTTTAAACTTACTGCATAGCAGCCGATGACATCTCCTTCTGTGAAAGGCTCACCGAACGCCTCTTCTTTTCCTCCAGTTACTTTCTTCCCCCTTCCATCAAAACCATACGACAGCTCCACCTCGCCTGAGAAAACAAAAACAAGAAATATTCGTTTGTTTTTTATTTTGATAATAACATTGATTAAAACATTTTTTTTTCAAAACCAGTTTTTTTTTTTTTTTTTCTTCTTTAAAGAATCAGAACTGTAATATGTTTTATTTTATTCAAGAGTTGGCTAAAAGGCTTCCTTTCTATCTCTATTTCACTGTCTAACTCTAGCACTCTCTATTCTAATTATATTCTTTTTTTTATGTTCCTTTTTGACATGCAATCTATTTGTTTACTAATTGCATGTTTTCTTTAAAAAAAAACAACACCAGTTTCTTTTTAATAAAAAACAACAACCTTGCTACGAGTAAACTAACTGAGACTTGTCATAGCACTTGCGTATCATTGCTCTTTTGTTGATTTTGATTGCTTACATTGTGTATATCACTTTGGATAAAGGCATCTGCTAAATGACTAAATGTAATATATAATGTTATTTTGACCTAGCTGAAGGCTTGTGTTGTCCACAGACCAGCCCACTCTGAGCACATGTTGATCCGGGTCACAGGTTGGGTCCAATGCAGGAGCTGACAGTCGCTTCACAAACTGGAGACCCAAAAAAGAAATAATACTTCACCAAAAGGTGCCATTTAATTAATTACATTTGTTGCTATACAAAACATTAATCAGATTCAAACCTCAAGTTCACACCTTGGCCTCGAATCCGACCTTCCCTTCACAAAATCCATGGGTCATCCTGCACCCTGACCAGAGAAGAGGGAATTTCTCCCAGAAGAGCGGCTGACCGCTGCCTCCATCAGAGTCCATCTCAAAATGCAGGTCACAGTTATCTGTGAAGCACAAACACAGTGTTTCTAAAACAGGCTTTCATTAAACTTCCATCTTGAATTAAATGACTCATTCAGTAGCTAAGAATGTATTAGGGTCATGACGAATTTACAGGAATCCAATCGAACATCTTCAAAATCTATCTCAGCTTCTTCCTCAGGCTCCGGCAGCAGCTCTGGTGTTTTAGCTCTGGGGACAAACAATTCAAAGAGAAAAAGTTAGAAATGTTTTAATCTGTTTTGTAAGATATGTTTAGGTTTGTATGACTTATTAATTCAGCAAGGACACATTAAATTTAGTTATATAAGATGATACAAAGACTGCTTGGGTAGATTGCTTAGAGATTATAGTCTGTTGTTGATGTCACATTACATGATAGAATTGTAGTTAGGAACAGTCTGGATTACACATTATGTGACTACTTTTTGATTACTTTTGACTTAACTTTATCACATAGACTTGCACGTAGGATTATATCAAACAGAAAACAATAGAGAGCAAATTAACTGTTATCTGATATTAAAATGTAATATAATCTACTTACAAGTACTTAATTTTTGCAATCTGATTACATAATCCAGATTACATGTAATTAGTTTTTTACACAGCATTGGCTACACAATATTTATATTTCAATAAATGCTGTTCTTTGGACCTTTTTATTAATCAAAGATGAATTTCAAAATTAATAATAATCAGAAATCATTCTTGAGCAGCAAATCAGCATGTTAGAATGATTTCTGAAGGATCATGTGACATTGAAGACTGGAGTAATGAATGCTGAAAATTCAGCTTTGCGTCACGTGAATAAATTATTTTAAAATATATATTGAGATAAAAACCTGTTCCTTTAAATTTAAATAATATTTCGGAATTTTACAAAATATAAGCACAAGCAATTCTCTCGAAAAAACAAAAACAAAATCAAAAACGACAACAACTACAAAGTCTGAGTGTTTTGGAACTGACATCATGTTCTCTGAAATACCTTAAAGTACAAGCTCTTGCAGTTTCTACAGACCGATAATCCATACCTATTGTAATGAATGTCTTCTTTGAACTCATAATAATTTCTGCCTCTCTCCTCACAAGGCCTCTTGAGCTCTCTGCCATCCTCTGGGGTGGAGTGCACTGTCTCAGGTCTATCTGACAGTCTGTGGAGCACTGCAGGAGAGAGCGGTCATCATATAACCACCTTACTTTATGATGAGCAAAGAAACACTTTATTAATTGTGTTCTGAGGGTGACTTACACTGCTCTTGCTGATGTGCTGATTCTGGCTCTGAAAGGGCCAAGACTGATGAAGAGCAGCCTGACTCTGCATCTTCCGTAGCAGCGGTTGCCAAGGCGACGGGATGCAGGTTCGCGACTGGATGATGTTGTCTCTGCTCTTCACATACAACGGCCTCTGCGATGGCTATTGGGGCAGTGCATGAGCACAGCTGAAGTGGGTCAGTCTGTGTACTTTGATCAGTATACGCAGTCATGTTCTTTTTAGGAGAACCGATGCACACTGGAGACCGCGTCCTAACGCACTGCCCAGATTCCGGGGAGCGATACTTCTGCGGCTCTTCTGCTGGCCCTGTACTCGTCGTTTCACTGCCATTTCCCCCCTCATCTCCACTGATGGGTTCAACACCGGCTTCGATTGCAGAAATCAGCCTAACCACCAGCTCGGCCTTCAGGCCTCTCGAGTCTAGTCCTCTCTCCGTTAACATTGCACGCAACTCGGTCACTTTTAGCCTTTTCGCTTCCGCTAACAACATTTTCAACAAGACCTGTCAATTCCACGTTCGAACTAAAGTTTACACGCGGTGTTTTATCATTTAATGACAGTTGGCCAGTCAGGCGCACTCTTGAAACTTTTTGGGATTTTTTTCACTCTTACCTACTCAAACAAAACACACGACGACCCGCTGGAGAGAATTCAAGAGAGAGGACTGAGCGCCGATTGGCTGTTGGGAGGACGCTGATCGTTGATTGGTTACCAGCAGTGACGTTACCTGATTCTTTTTTTTCGAGTCGGTTCTTTCGAACTTTCGAAAAGGTTTCAAAGAACCTTTTGAAAGATCCAAATAAAGATTATTATTATTAGTATTAATTACCAAATTGCATTCACAGGGGAAACATACAACAAAAATATTGTTTATGTGAAAAAGATTGACGCAAAGCATTAAAATACACTGGTTGAAAATTAACTCACTCTTATACTCCGAAAATATAGGCCTAAAATAACGTAGAAATATAGTTTTAATAAAGCCAAACTCATTACAGCCAACTGTCATTTTCAGGTTTTTAATACATTTCCGCGATGTTAAGTTCTGCTTTTTAATAATTCCCCACGAGTCAAAAGATCCATATCAGAAGAACAATTCATTCACGAAGGTGACGTCACTAGTTGCCCCGCCCTCCGATGCCTCATTTTTACGTTTTTACCAAGCAGTACCAGAATAAACATTCTCAGCGTAGCATTTTTGTTTATAGCATACAGCACCGATATTTTCTTCCAGAATAAATATATATTTTACGCAGTCGAGCGTTGGCAGAGAAAGCAGATTTATCCCATATACACTATTGGTCAATCCGAGAGGTTAGAGGTCGATATGTAAATATCCAACATGGCGGCGCCCTTAGATGACATGTTTTCTCGCTGCGTGGATGCTGCCAAAGCCAGTAATTGCGTGGAGGTCCGATTTATCGATAATGTCAAGGTATGTAGCAGTTAACACACAACGGAGACGCATCCTACTTATATAATGTTCTTCGCTTGTGTTTTTGTTTAGCGGTTTATCTGCGATTATGGAGCTCGCTCCCCTCCCAGGTCAGCCGGTTTAAGCCTGGAATACAATATAATACAAAGTCGTGTAGTGTATTCCAGCCTTTGTTTCTAATCTCATGTCAGAACCTGCTGATCAAAGAAATGTCGACAATTCAAAATATGCAAACTGTGAGAAATAATCACATGTATGTTCTCTAAAGGGGAGACTTCTATAAGAACGTGTAGTTTTAAATGGGTTTTTCTAATCGAACGCAAATTATTATACAATTATTGAACTATTTCTCCTCAGGGCAAAGGATTATTCGGGAAAAGACCCTTTAAGAAGGGTGACACCATTTTTATTGAGCAACCTCTAGTCTCATCTCAGTTCTTGTGGAATGCCTTGTACAAATACAGAGGTGAGTATCGATTCTTATCATTCATACAGATGTTCTTGATCCTATCTTTAGTGTCACATGATCCTTCAGAAGTCATTCTAATGTTCTGATTTATAATCATGCTGCTTAATATCTTTTGGAACCTGTGATATGTAGGCCTGTTACGATAACTGTTTGTTGTTTGATATATTGCTCCATAAATAATTGCGATAAGCAATATTATTGTCATTTTAAGACCATTTTATGCCACTGAATGTATAATCAGAATATAACAGCATAATAATGCAAGAAGGCCTACACACACAAGTTGACAACAAACAAAAAAATCACAACAAAATATTTAGATCAGTGGTTCCCAACCACGTTCCTGGAGGCCCCCCAACACTGCAAGTTTTGCATCTCTCCTTTGACACACCCATTTCAGCACTTGGAGTCTTTACTAAAGAGCACATGAGCTAAATCGGGTGTGTTTGATTATGGAGACATGGAAAACATGCAGTGTTGGGGGGTCTCCAGGAACGTGGTTGGGAACCACTGATTTAGATCATAGGAAAGAACATCCCACCTGAAGATAATGAGGAAATTACATTGTCCCTTTTGGTCATGTCGGATACATCATATTTACGAGTTGAAAGCACATGAATGCCACCACAAAGTCGTTGTTGTGAGTGGGAAACTCGTAATTTTCTTGAAACTATGAGTTTACGAGTTGGTTGACGTATCATTGAAAAAATGTGTCAGATTCAATGGACGCAGCCAAAGACTACACATATGAAGCGTCTGTAAAGTTGTTGAAATGAATAAAATTATAATTTTTTGGGATGTACAATAAAACTATATAAGTTACACATACAAAATATATTATTGTATAATTATAATAGAATATATTATATTCAACAATTCAGTTTACATAATCAAAAATGGAAAAAATGAAAAACACAATGATGAACATTCTTCATTCAATATTTTGTAGATATAGAGTTGAAAAAAAAAGTGAAATTTTATGTAAAAAAGTTAAATCGCCATCTTTTTCAAGTAACTTGAATGCACCCGACGTCGTAATAACGACTTGTCAGGTCGTAAATACGAATTTCTGAGGAGGACTTTAACGCAGGATTAGTGCATTCCAAATGACTAAATAGTGACATGCACATACTCTTCTCACTCAAGTCTCCACTAACAAGGGGATAAGGATGATCACTTTGACTTGGAAAATGCCCATGAAGCATACAATATGTGAATAATCATTTTATATTAAAGAATGGAATAATGACTGATAAAAATTCTGCTTTACTATCATAGGAATACTTTATAATATACAATATATTAAAATAGAAAACTCTTATTTTAAATTGCAATAATATTTCACAATATTACTGTTTTCGTCTGCATTTTTGATCAAATAACTGCAGCTTTGATGAGTATAGGAAAAAGTAAAAACCTTACAGATGCCAAACTGTACATTATGCACTTCATACATATTATGTTACAGTATTTATCATTTATATATTTGTTTTAGTTGTAAATAAATGTTTTTGCCATCTCCAGCTTGTGAGTACTGTCTGAGAGCTCTGGAGACGGCCGAGGAGAACGCCAGGCGCTTGAGTGGTCTGCCGGCTCTTAGTCTGCCTCACCCCGAGCTGTGTAAAGTGCGTCCGGATCGACACCAGGCCTGTCCACACTGTAAGGTACATGACATTAAATAATTGTCACAAAAGTGTGTGTGTTTTTTTTTTTAAACCTTTAGATCAAATATTAAAAAGTTTGTAGATGTGTTTCATGTTTTATGTCATGTTTGTACACCAGGCTTTTATATCTCATTCAGTATGGTTAGATTATGGAGTTCATATTGGAGAAAGAATAAAACTGTTTTATTCTGAGGCCCAAACTGAGCAAAAATCTGCAATTTGGTGCAGATGCTGATATTTATGTGGTCTAAAAGTAAGATTTTTGATGGCTTGGAAATGCAAATCAGAGAAATCTTTATAACAGTAGGCTTTAGCAGCTACTTACATAAAATGAATATAAATATCAGGTTGTCACTCTATATCTCTTAGTTAGAGATATGTATATGTAGTAAGATCATTTTTAAAAGCTTAATTTGATGGTCAAAGCTCTGTATCTTTTATTGTGGGTGTAATGCATATATGCACAGATGATACTGTAGGCTTTATAGGGTTAAAACCTTTTGCTTTAGCTGAATATAACACTGACAAATCAGGTTGTTGACTGAAAAGTAATTAAATTGGGTTTTTAATGTTAAACTTAAGAACATCTTTGTGCTTTTTTTTTAAAGTCACAGTGACATGCAAAATAAATACTTGGAAGGTCAGAATGTAAAAAGTATGTTCTCTCATTAAAAACTGAATTGGAGTACAATTATTCTGCTACAGAAGTACTTGAGCAAATTTTCTCAGAATAATTAGGTAGTTGAGTACAGATGGCCTGCTGATGTGTGTGTGAAGTGGTGTCTGTGTGTGAATGTACTGTGTGTGTTCTCTTCAGGTGATGTACTGCAGTGCTGAATGCCGACAGGCTGCTTGGGAGCAGTATCACAAACTCCTGTGCCTCGGTCCGTCTCACCATGATCCAGATCATCCGCTCAACAAGCTGCAGGACGCCTGGCGGTAAATAATCTCTCTTGTGTTCTGGATTACGTAATCAGATTCCAAAAAATTTAACACTTGTAATTAGATTAAATAACATTTTAAAATACTTATACAATAATCTCACTAATCCTTCTACATCATTTGAATTTGTAAAAATGTGTTATTTTCTTTTTTACACATAATGCAGGAATTCCCAAACTTTTTGTCAGCTAAATCAAATTTATCTAATAAAGTACTCCTGAGATTTTACAGTTGCTTTTAGTCATTCAGCAGACGCTTTAATCCAAAGCAATTTACAAATGAGGACAATAGAAGAAATCAAAACCAACAAAAGAAACAATGATACACAAGTGATGAAAGTCTAAGTTAGCAAGGTTTTTACAAAATTATAGAATAAATTAAAATAAAACAGATAGAATAGAACAAGCTGATTTTAAAATGATTTATTATAGTTAGTGCTGGACAATGATTATTCATGATTAATCAGATCCTAAATACAAAATTTTGTTTTGTCATAATATATGTGTGTGTGCTGTGTATATTCATGCGTGTATAAATACATACACATTCTTGTATATATTTAAGAAAAAATGTGTGTTTGTATATTAAATGTATTTATATATAACATAAATTAAATGTATATAATATAATTTAAAAACATATACTGTATGCATGTGTCTTTATATATACATAATAAATATACGCAGTATACACACATAAATAAACAAAAACTTTTATTTTTGATGCGATTGATCGTGATTAATCATTGCCCAGCACTTATTATAATTTTACATTTTTATGGTTTATTTAATTGTTTGCTTTTCATCAAACTGACAAACCACTTCATGTTGTCAATAACAACAATTGGAATGTATTTCCTTTTTCTTTGAATTTTTAATATCGACATGGTAGATTAGGAAGATTATTATAAAATCAAGTTGTAATCAAGATATTATTAAATCAATGTGATAAGAGTTAGGTCAAAACAAGTAATCTAAAAGTAGCCTGATTAATTTACCTAAAATGTGTAATTGCGTTACTAACTACAGTTTTTGTCATGCAATTTTGAATCAGTAGCTGATTACAATTTGTATGTAATCTACTCAGCTCTGCATACTGAAAACATTATCAATGTCTATAGAGTTATTATTATTGAAAACCATGGTTAGTATTACCATTTCATATTTGATTATCATGATTTGAAAATCTAAAGGTAAATACTAATTAACATTAAGTAAACTTAGTAAGGGTCTCATGCAGGTGGACATGCAGCTTATTAGGTTTCGTTTTGTGTGAAAACATGACAGAAGGCAGAGTGCTGACAGAAATTAAATGGAAGAATGTATGAATAAATTCATTATTAATGCATAAGGGTATCTGACTGTCTGCAGAAAAGTCATGATTGCATTTGCTTTTTATCTTTACTCTGTGTAAAGCCTGATAAAGTAGGGTTTATAAGTATAAGTTACCATGGAAACAGCTCTGTTTCTGCTCTTCCATAAACGCCACCTGCTGTCAGACAGTGGAGTTGCATTTTCATTCAGTCTGTCTGCTGTTTGTGTTGCAAAAACTTCACCAGAGGTGAATTTTTTATTTTGTTTTATCTCTGTGCAGAAGAAAGGAAAAGTGTTGTGGTTTCTTTGTTTGTCAGTAATTGATTGCTGTGGTTTGAAGGCTGCTGGTGCAAAGACCTTGGAGTAAACGAGTCTGCTTTTGAATTAAACTCATTTTTGCATATTATTCAGGAGTGTGCATTACCCTCCAGAAACTTCCAGTATCATGATAATGGCAAGGATGGTGGCCTCCATCAAGCAGGTTATTTTCTGTTTATTATTGGTCTAAATAAGAGTATGTATGGAAGCTTGTTTTTGCCATTGAATAAAAATAAAAATGTAATTGCAACCTTTTTTCTGACTTCTTTTCTCAGAACTGTGACACATTAACCTACAACTGTAAGAAAATAAGAACTATTACATCAGAATTGGACTTTATAACTGGCAACAGCAATTGAGTATCTCACAATTCTGATGAAAGAAGTCAGAATTGAGAGGGGAAAAAAATCTGAATTGTGAGATAAAATGTTGCAATTTTTTATTCAGTGGCGGAAACAGGCTTCCATAAGTAAGTGTGAAATAACTGGAAACAACTTTTGTTGTTGTTCCAGGCTCAAGATAAGGGACGCTGGCAGAGGCTGTTCTCTCATTTTTGTAGTCGAACAGCAAACGAAGAAGAGGAAATAGCTCATAAATTGTTGGGAGAGAAATTTCAGGTGAATGTCGCAGTCTTCATTCTTTATTTTTACAGTAGTGACAAGTTAATGATTTCTACAATGCAGAATATTGATTCACATCTTAAGTGCCCCAAAATACAGTGTTGTTTTTATTTCAGGGACAGCTGGGCTTGCTACGTAATCTGTTTACTACAACGCTGTACGAGGATCATCTCAGTCAGGTCAGACTTGTTTTTATCTGTCTGTCTGGCTTTAATGATTTCTTTGAATAAGCAAAATGGTCATATGAAAGTTCACTGTTCAAAATTTTTTAGAAATTTCTCTTCTGCCCCCAAGGTTGATATGATTACAAATGTAGCAAAAACATAATATTTTGAAATGTTATTAGAAAAATGTATGTTTGATTACATGTCATTGATTATTTTATATGAGTTACATGATCCTTCAAAAATGCTCAAGAAGGATTTCTTATTAATATTTTGTTAATTATATCGTTAATATTTTTTAAAATATGTATTTGTGGAAACGGACAGAGTTTTTTTTCCTTTCAGGATTCTTAATAGAAATAAAAAAAAAATATTACTAAATGAATTTTACTGTCACTTTTAATCAGTTTAATGCATACATTCTTTTTAATTAAAGTTTCTTAATTTCTTTTAAAAAATTTTAAAATTGCACAATTATCTAAATTTTTTCCAGACAAGAATGATGCTTGCAACCGTTTTTGGTGTTTTACCATACAACACTTACTCTAATTCCATTGCTCAAGTGGTTGCTTTTACTATATACTCTGTTAGATAGAAGGAAGATTCTACTTAAATGGAGGTGCGCAACTTCCCCTACTCACAATTGATGGATACAAGATATATTTTTTTACGTTAAATTGGAGAAATTAAGCTTCAAGGTTCCCTTAAAACTTTCAGTAGCACCTGGGATCCCTTTTAGAATTTCATTAAAGACTTGCTTTGTCCCTCTGAAACAGATTCAGATAATATTTAAGAAATTTCTCACTTGGAATAAAAATAAAAAATGGTAACGTTACAATAAAATTCCATTTGTTAACGTTCGTTAACTACGTTTAGTTAAAATTTACTTACAATGAATAATACTTCTAAAGCATGTATCTTAGTTAAATTCAGCATTTACTAATACATTATTAAATTATTACTATTTTTTATTATTTAACAGGCCTGAGCTGATATGGACTAACAATATACAGTGGTATTTTTTATTAACTGATGTTGACTAATGGGACCTTACTGTAAAATGTATTCCAAAAATACCTCACTGAACCCAACATTTTAAAGGGTATTTTAGATTTTCTTCAATACAAAAAATAGAATTTTGAAAAAATGAAAAAAATAGAAAATGATCAAATTTGTTGACATGGTTTGATACCGGCGACTAACACTAGGGGGAGTTAACACCTGTTCATTGGTCAAGTAGGCTTGAATCTGGTTAAATGCTGCTTGAAATATTTCAAATATATTATAGCTTTTCACCCATGTGACACCTGAAGAGTGTAAATGAAAAGTCATGAATAATACCAGCCTGTGCTACGATCTCAAGCAATCATCACCTGACCAATTAATACCAGCACTCACCTGTTTTGTTATGTTCTTTTTCATTCTAATGTGTTATGTTGTGTTCTATTCTGGTCTGTTCTGTTTTGTTCTATTGTTGTATTTTGTTCTGTTCTTTTCTATTCCATTTTGTTATTCTATTCTATTCTATTCTATTCAGTTGTGTTCTGTTCTGTTCTATTCAGTTGTGCTATTCTGTTGTATTGTATTCTGTTCTGTTCCGTTCTATTGTGTTGTATTCAGTTTTTTTCTATTCTATTTGTTTTGGTCTAATTTATTTAAACAAAAAACAACAAACACCTTGCTATGTGCCCTGCGCTAGACTCACTGAGACTTGTCACAGCACTTGTGTAATGTGACTCTCTCTTGGTCTGGTTGCTTTTATTATGTAAGTCTTCTAAACGAGTAAATGTAAAACAGGTCTGTTCTTTGTTATAGTGGTTCACCCCGGAGGGTTTTCGCTCTCTGTTTTCACTCGTGGGGACCAATGGTCAGGGTATTGGCACCAGGTAATATCCGCTCAATGCACTTTATTTGACCACAGACGAGTATTGAGTAGAGTAATACTCGTCTGATCTGATGTTTGTGTGTGTGTGTAGTTCTCTGAGTCAGTGGGTTCATGCGTGTGATGCTCTGGAGCTTCCTGGCCAGCAGAGGGAGCAACTAGATGCTTTCATCGACCAGCTGTACAAGGACATCGACAAAGGTCATTTTTCTTGTCGACTCGCACCTGTCTATAGAACTCGGCCCCTCACACATTGATCTGTATACCTGCGACGATTGAATCCATCTCTGCGTTTGACATCTGCTTCCTGAGACAGAGAAACACATAACACCGCTTAGACGGCCATCGATCTGTGTAAAATATGAGTGTTTTGTGCAAAAGTGTGAAATAAATCCCAACGATGAAAGACTTTCTCTTTTTTTTTTTTTTTTTTCTTCTTTTGCAGAAACCGGTGATTTCCTCAACTGCGAGGGCTCCGGCCTTTTCCTGCTGCAGAGCTCCTGTGAGAACCGTCTTTTTTCATATTGGCACATCTTTCAGTTTGCACAGCTGTGATATTTTAATTTTTACACGCGAGTTGACTTTGAGTCATGAGAATCAGGTCAGCTTAACAAATGAGGCCTGTCTTCTTGCTCCGTGAAAAGAGAGGTGAAGATTTATGAGGCTTTCCTGTGTTGCGCAGGTAACCACAGCTGCGTTCCCAACGCGGAGGCATCTTTCCCCGACAGCAACTTCCTCCTTCACCTCACGGCCCTCAGCGACATCGACCCTGGAGAGGTCAGAGGAGAGCATGCTGGATAATAGATGTTAAGCAGAAGCTCGTAATGTTTCCGAAAGCCTTGAGTGTTTCATTGTCGGTAGGAATTACAGTCTGGAGTCTGAGGATGGGAGCAGTTTTGGCAGCTTGTCAGATAGATTGAAAAGGCCTACATCTGCCTGCCTTCGCTGCTGTTCACATCACACAGACTTATTTTATAGGTTTGCTTAACTGAATCATATTAGCCAGTGGATGACAGCTTATCAGGAATTTGTAAAGGCTTTCAGTTCTGAGTCCAACAAAGAGAGTGTTATAAATTCGTGTAAGGTTATCTATTGCCAAATTAGTTGCATAGTGACTTTTTATTATTATGTTTTGCACTAATTGGAACTGAATTGAGAATGATTTTTAAAAGTTCACTCAAAGATGAAAATTAGCCTATGTTTTACTCACCCTTTGAAGAATCCTAAGTGTATATGACTTTCTTCTTTCAAACGAGTCCGATGGGAGTTGATCCTGGCTCTTCAAGGATAATAAATTTTAACATATATTCATATAGAAAACAGCTGTTTTAAATTGTAATACTATTTCATGACTTTACTGAATTTTCAGATGCAGCTTTGGTAAGCATAATAAAACTTTTTTCAGAAACATGAAATCTGATACACTTAGGGTGGCTGTTTTGGTTCAACAGTCCAAATGTAGTCAAATAAAATGCATGCATCCATAATAAAACATGACACCTAGGGGTGGATAAAGGCCTCGTATAGCATACTGATGCCAAAAATTATGAAAAAAATCCATAATTTCCAAATATCCAGGCTTTTGGCTCTGAATTCACATTGTAGACAACAAAGAGAGCATAATGAATTTGTGTAAGGTTATCTAATGCCAAATTTGTTGCTTAGTGGCCATATATTATTATGTTTTGCACTAATCAGAACTGAATTGAGAAAGCTTTTTAAATTCCAATTCAGTTCCTGAATTTGTTTTAAGTCGAGGTAGCAAACAGCACGTGGAGTTGCAAGTAAGTAGAATTAAATGTAGAAGAATTGTAATGAATTTCTCTGGACAACAAACAACATTCCGAACTACTGTTAAAAAGTTAAGACTTTTATGTAGCATTAGAATGCATTAAATTGTGCATTAAATACCACCAAAAGTAAAATGTATCACATTTTCCACAAAAATATTGTATATTAACACTGATAATAATCAGAAATGATTCTTGAGCAGCAAATCAGCATATTAGAATGATTTCTGAAGGATTATGTGACACTAAAGACTGGAGTAAAGATGCTGAAAATTCCGCTTTGATCACAGACATAAATTACATTTTAGCATATATTCACATAGAAAACAGCTATTTTGAATTGTAATATTTAATTTGACTGATTTTTGTTTACTGATTTTGCTGAATTTTTAAATACAGCCTTAAGTTGTAGGTAAGCGTATAGCAGACTTTAAGAAACAATCTTACAGTATGTGGTGTATAAAGGTCTGTCAGGCTTCAGTAAGGACAAGATCAATTGAACAGTATGAATAATGATTTCAATTTTGGTCCGCTGGTGACCAAACTTGTTAGCGAGCATCTGGAAAAATTACATGTTTATCGACTTTGAGAAAAATATTATACTTAAGCAAGACCACTGACAAACATTATGAAATCTGTCAGACCCGCAGATTGCTTTCACGATTCTGGCCAAATTATAAAACAGGCTTTTCTGATTATTTCTGTATAACTTAATTCCCTCGATTCATGATATAAACTGCAGAATTGCTTCGTTGTTGATTATCCCTTGTCTTTTTCTCCGTCTTTCTGCAGGAGATCTGTATCAGCTACCTGGACTGCTGCCAGCGGGAAAGGAGTCGTCATAGCCGGCACAAGATCTTGAGGTAAACGAATGCAATCTCTTGTTTAAGCATTCTGTGTGAAACTGGCCAGCTGAGTCCACCTCCAGAGAGGATCAATGCCCTTGGTCCCTGGCAGCAGCTCAGGGCCTGGAGAACCATAGGGGCCTCCAGCGTGCTGCTGGGCCCCTGCTCCGCTATTGATCACTCACCTGTCAATCGCAGCAGCTATGACCAATGAGGGTTTGCTCGGAAATCCCACATAATCTATATTCACTTTATTCCTGTGAAAAGCCTGACTTCACCTTGAAAACAACTGCTGACCTTCTTGGATGTGAAGTTGAGATCAGAGACGGACTCCCTTGGATCTGATGGATATTATTTATCTTCACTTGTTAGGAAGGAAGAGTAGATTGGAGGCTCTAACAGATTGAACTTTATATATATATATATATATATATATATATATACACACACACACACACACACAGCAAACAATCCCATATATTGGGGTGTTTTTTTTGTTTTTTTATTTACTTACAGGTGC
>JAUCMR010000150.1:179670-195294 GCA_032357425.1 Enteromius argenteus | reverse complement strand
ATAATGTTCAGTGCTTTGCTACAATCTGTATTGTTAAAAGCGCTATATAAATAAAAGTGACTTGACTTGACTTAACTAATGAGTGCTCCCTTTTTTAGTGCGTAATTAACTTGCGTGCTGCATGCTCTTATTTGCACACATTTGTTACACTTCGGTGCATTAACACAAATCCATGTGCTCATATTTCCTTGAACAACAACAACATAAATAAATATGCAGAACTTTGTCCTTTATCAGCAGTGTCATAAATAGAGTCCAGTCCTCAAGGGATTCTTGTAAAGGAGTAAGAGTTGTGTGGGTGCCGTGAGTTTTTGCAGTTTTTAAAGTAGTGGTACGTGCTGTTTGGAAAGCGGTTCTTTGAATTAGAAAATATAGCTGTTGTAAAAGTGTTTTGGTTTATAAAAAAAAAAACAACAACCTTTGTTCAGCTGAAAGATCCAAGATTGTAAAGGCAGTTGAAATATATCAGTGATATCAATGTTTATTCATTTTCAATATATAATCTAAAACCTTTGTCAAAAATCTTTACTTTTAATTTTTTTTTTTATTTAAGGATACGCTGCCATACAAAAGTCTCTCTAAGCTTGTCAAGGCTGCATTTATTTAATCAGAAATCGCAGTAATATTGTGAAATATTGTTGCAATTTAAAATAACCGTTTTTTTTTTTTGTGTTTTAATATACATTAAGATATAATTTTATTCCTGTAATATAAAGTTGAATTTTCAGCATTATTACTCCAGTCTTTCAGAAATCATCCTAATATGCTGTTTTATTATGTGGAAACATGGAAAATATTGGATATGTTTATGCTGCATGCTTACTATTTTTTTGGAACTTGTGATATTTTTTCCAGGATTCTTTAGTGAAACGTTAAAAAGAGCAGCATTAATTCAAAATAGAAAAATAGCTGTTTACTACCACTTTTTAAAATCAGTTTAACACACCCTTTTTGCTGAATAAAACTATATAATTATTTAATAAAGAAAAAGACAAGACAAAATGAACTGACCTCAAACTTTTGAATGGTAGTTTATATTAAAAAATCTACTTAAATTCAAAGAGAAACAAGCGTTCAGATGTTTGTCTTTGTTTTGAAGCATTAAAGCATGAATTCTGTCAAACTGCATTACATCTAACGTAAATGTGTTTTGATTTGAAAACAATGCAGAAAAATAAAAACAGGAAGATATTTATTATGCAGCATTTAATGTAGTGACTAAGACATTCTTCTATGATTTAACCTTTATTAGACTTCAATTTGTGAAAGAGTTAAGACTTTCATATATATATATATATATATATATATATATATGTGTGTGTGGATAAATAGATAGGTAGATAGACAGATATATACTTTAGATAGATAGATAGACAGACAGGCAGACAGATTAATAGACAAACAGCATTTGTGAGCTCTGAAAACATTAGCCTTTGAGCAGCATTAATAGTTCTTGCTTTAAGACATCTGTATCTTTAACCTTTGTGTCCCATCACTTGGCGAGATGAGCTTACTTAGCATTACTTTAGTTGCCTTTTTACATATGTACATGTTTATGCAGACGCTGCACAATGAAAAACTAATTAGCAAGCTGCTTTGCTCTGAACCGTTTCTCAAGATGAGGTATGAAGCACATGGAAGCCATCAGCAGCGAGCTGTCCAAATCTGTTAGCGCTGTGAAAGCCATGAGCACCCAGGAGGGAGATTGTAAACCAGAGTGACTGACTGCTCCTGTCCCGTGGAGCTGATGGAAAGCTCATTTGCACAACTACCCAGACTCCGCTGACATAAACACAGAGTCTAGCGCCACAGAATCGGGCCATGAACGACTCACGATTGAGACACTGTTTCACGTTCGTTCTGAATGGCTTAATTTTCTTGAAGGTTCAAAAACCATTCCTGAAATGTTCTTCCTATGGCGGACGTTCATCAAAAAAGGCCCAGTTGGGAGATCGCAAGCACTTTCACGGTTCATGGAAGGTGCAACGCTTTTTTAGAGCAAAATCTTTTATTAATTCAAGCAAATTCAGACTCTAATGGATATAGGCATCACACTGTTCTCTTGTTCTTTACATCTGAATAGAGACCCATGAAGGTTAGGTGGCAATTGTGTTCCATTTGCAGCATTTTGGTACACAGCGTGGTTTTTTTAGCACAGTAAATGGATTGTTGCTTTTCCTCTCATTCATTATTCTGTTCTCTCAACAGTGGCTTGAGACCTTTGGAATATGTTGACATTTGCAGAAGTTGTCCAACCCTATCCAATTTTGAATTCCAGACAATCAAAATAAAGCTGTGTTTTTCCAGAAGAACTGGAGTGTGCCTGAACAGATGATTTCATCCACACATAGCTGTCCCAACAAGACTCGTGAAGTGTGAAAAGGCACTGGTCATTCACTGGTCCTATCTGGGTTTCTAATTCATTACAACAGGTTCCTTGTTAAATGAAGCTAATCTTTTTTTTCCCCTGCTTGGCATTTTGAAGTCGGCCGATGCAAAAGGAGGAACACTGAACAATTATGTTTAACTGATTCTGGGAGTCTATTTAGTAGGTCGGCGAGATATTCCACAGAGATAAGATATAACTCCCTTCTTGTCCTCGGGCGAGGCATTTACTGGGTTTTATGTTGCACAAAAGGTCATTCATGAAGCAATCATTTCAGAAATATTTGACCCACCGCAGAATTTACATGGAGCTCCAACACAATTCTGTGATTCTGACTCTGTTCAGAAAACATGAATGAACCATTGGTTCAGTAGATGTCACTCTTGACTGACAAACAATGAACTGATGTTAGTAACTTTTTAAGATTGAAGGAATAGTTCCCAAAAAATGTCCATAAGTCCATAATATTGCTTCCTCCAGTGAAAAAGTGGTCTGGTCTGAAGGAGAGAAATCTGCACGGATCAAGCAGCGTTTACAAGTCAAAACAGCTCTAAACAAATTTGTGGCTGGATTTTGATGAAGAGACAACAGAGAATGGTCAATTTTTACTAAAGGAGGCGTTATTATAAACACATAGCTTTCGGCTTCAAAAGACATTAACTGATGAACTTGAGTGGTGTGGATTATTGTGCTTGTGGATTATTTTATCAGCTGTTTGGACTCTCATTCTGATGGCACCCATTCACTGCAGAGCATCCATTGGCGGAGAAAGTGATTGAATGCAATGAACCTTTTTATTTCATTTAGATTTTTTGGTTTAAATATTCCTTTTAAGTGCACCGTGTATAAAGTTATTGTCTCTTAAAAGAAAGAGTCGACTCTGAGTCATTGAAACATTTTTAAAACGAGTCCAAAGCGGTTTCATGTTGACATCAATATAAAACAATAGCACATCACCCACTTGCTATTTTCGCTTTGGTCTGAATGAAAATGAATTTACTAAAGGTCTGTAGTGAACAATTAGCACTGAAAAGGCATGGACACCATTATTTTCACGGCCGACCTTATAGCATATACATTTGTAGGAGTTTCCCTTTGAGATGCAACATTTATGGGAGAAGAATATATCAAAATGTACTAATTTTGTGCTGCGCTCTGTAGATTGCACTGGTCATTTTGGAAATGAGACAGCTGCATTTGTGTTCTTTAATGTGTGCATCAAAATAAATTTCCACTCTTATCAGCCATTTTTTGAGATTGTGCTCTTATGCTAATTTGCCCTGTTTTAGTAAATCTGGCTTCTAGTCTATATGGCAAGTCACGCTTTGAGCGCAGTATATATATATAATATATATCTGAACCAGTTTGATCTCATTAAGGGAAATTAGCTCTTTGGAAACAGGCAGGAGATTAAAGCCCAGCCACACAAAAGCAGCGTTTCTCTTTTAAATTGATATCTTTGTATGCTGTGCTTAGTTTCCGCTGATTAATTACTCTTATATGATCTGAGCTTACTTCAACCAAATGTGCTGACACTTTCCTGTAAAGTCACCTTAATTAAGGATGCATTGTGCTCAGTGACATCCCGTGGATAGAGCTAAACGAACAGCACACCCAATAATTCTTCTTTTTTTTTTTAATAAATGAAAAGGTTTGAGATATATTTAGAAGCTTCATCATCCTAAAGGCACATTCATTAGCTGCCTTCCTCTGTAAAGCATGTGTTGCTCTGGTTAATGTTGGGTATTGATTGATGTGGTAGCCGTTTATGGACAAAGCCAGAGCTGTGTTTTAAGAGTTGCTGCTGCAGTCAATAACTGTGAGTACTGTTTGGACCTGATATTGATTGCAGAGTAAAGGACGTGTGATTTGCAAACTGTGTCCACGTCGGCCTCAGGTTGGACAGAATTCGGATGTTTTAGTTTATGGGTGTGAATTTGAATTGAATTGTCCACAGGATACCGAACTGTAGTTAAAATTAATTCACTGAAGTGCTTTTTAAAGCACATTCTTGGAAATAAAGTGTTTTCCACTCTGTTTCATAAAATGAAAGTTGATTAATTAAATGTAATTCAGTCGCAGTGAAAACCCCACATTACTAGTGAATAAGAAATTATGTGAATTTTAATGTGTTTCAGGAAGAAGAAGAAAAAATAATTGGGTAAGTTGGATAAGTTACTCAATAAAAGTAATGAATTACTAGTTACATTTTCAACAGTGTAATTAGATTGCTGTACTAATTACTCTCTCCAAAAAATATTTAATTACTTATTACTAATTACTTTATAAATCCTTTCAACAAGTAAATGATAAAGGATATCTTTTTTTTAATTCTTTCATATAAATCATAGATTAATCTAAAGTGTAACCATAATATATGTAGTAAAGTCAAATTCTCTTTATTAACTAACTCTTAACTATGACTTCTGCATCAATATACTCTAATTACTGCTTATCAATACTTAGTAAAGTAGGATTAAGGATTTAGAATCAGGTCTTTCCCAATAAGACATTAATATGTGCTTTTTAAGTAATAATAAACTAAACAGCATATATCCCCAGAAATATTCATGCTACGTTAATATTAAGAATTAGACACTAAAGTGTTACTAATATTCTTATTAACTCACCAAGGTATTTAAAGTGAGGAGAGTACATAAAAAGCATGCATTTTAAGGTTAAACTTTCGATTTTGATGTTAAATCCATTATTGTATTGTGTATATATAAATGTTCAATTACATAAGAAGTATCTGTAAATAAATTACTGAAAAAATGAGAGTAACCCCTTACTTTACTTTTTTAAGGGAAAAGTAATTAAATGACTAACTAATTTCACCGGTAACGCTTTAGAATAGGTAACACTTGTTAACTATTAACTACGACATTTTCCTCAATAAATTCTTAATTAATACTTAGTAAGGTAGTTGTTGATTTCAGGTATTGGGTAGGATTAAGTAAAATATGGTCATGTAGAATAAGGCATAAATATGCATGTAATTAGCACTAATAAATATGCATAATGCATAAATATAATAAGTATTACCTATTCTAATGTGTTAACCTAGTCTGATTAGGAGTGTTTTAAAATTTAATATAATCTAATTAAAAGTACTTCATTTTTGTAATCTACATAATCCCTACCTAGCTCTGTCAGTCAGATGTAGTTTGAATTCTCTGCATTCGAGCAGGCATATTATTAATGTTATTCTTCATGTGAGTGACTCACAAGACTTCTCCTGTCCCAACTCTACTTGTACAACCTTTTTGTCATCCTTATGGGACATTCTGCTTCATTTCCCGCTAATGGACATACCTTAGGGAGTCTCGAGATCCCCTCGAGGTGTTCTTAAGCTCAATAGCGAGACTCCACTTGTATTTATTAGTAGGAGAAGGCGATACCTGATTAGCACTGAGGGTCGGGTGTGTTTCTGCAGATCAGCTCTGCCCTGCAGAGATACTTACCACATCATTGCATTTTTCCACTCTTCTCCTTCAATTTCAATTGATCACACATCCAAACATGCCACAAAGCAGATCAGCTTTCACAAGCCGTCTGTTTTGCTGAAAAATCTGAAGGAAGTTTTCTCTCGCTGCAGCGAATCCTTCAGGATTGTTAAACAAATGAGACGACTGATATGATGCCGCAAACCTATAGATTTATGCATTCAATTACCAGTCACTCGAGGCTCTGATTTGGTCTGCAATAAAGGCTTGTCATACATGTTTTCTGTTTTAAACACACACACGAGAGAGAGCTGTCAGAGTGTTTCATCCTCATGCATGCGCTGAGTGACGTTTCTATTGTCTTCATTTCCTTACTTAAAAACAATCACACGCAATCAAGCCAACAATTATGCAGAGTGACCTTTGGGAAAACAGAATCACTGTTTGAAATTGTATTCATATATTCATGTTTTAACAATCAAGATCCCTTCCCTACGGGTCATGATGATTGAATTAAATGGGACGTAAATAAGGTTTCCTATTTTATGAAATTGCATTCTGTAATGTCCAGCGTACACTAAATTATACAAAGACATCCAGTGTTTATCAGGAGTCTATCAAGTCTATGCATCAATTAAAATAAGCTATCAACATTGGTTTGCGTATACGTTCATAAATATGTGATCAGTGTGAGCAAGACTGATGTTCAAATTTATTTCATTGCATTATTTAGAACAGGGGAGACTGGGGATGCTTGTAACTTCGTACATTAATTTCAGTAATAGAATTTTTCCCCTATGCTGTTTATCCCAAACTTTACAGAATTTTCTCACTTACTCAGCTACAAATTACAAATTACACCCCCCCATCCCATATTTTCCACAACCTCAAACTTTTTGGTTTCCAGTTAAAATAAGATGTTAAGATGTCTACTGTGGTCTCAGACTTCTGTATCCCACTGTATAATACACATTGAACAATAAGCATTTAATCAATCTTTTGTCTACATACTTGTTTCATTGCACTTAAATTTGAAGCATCTGCATGAAATTATATCTGTAATCACACTATTGACCCTCAGTCCTTTGGGCTCTATGCTTACCTGCGTCTCAAACTCAAGGAGGGAGGGGGAAAATTAAATTTTTGAAATAAAATATCTACTGCAATTTAAAATGTGATTTTAAGAAATGCAGGTTGTGTTTTTAGGGTTGCATTCATGCATTTTTATTATTATTATGCATGCATAATTGCATAAATGAATAAATAAAATAATTAAATTATTAATTTTTTAATATTAAATGTAATGTAATTCAGTATAATAAATTGTGATATATTTTACTATAAAATGAACCATTAGAAATACTGCAGTAATGTTTTACAGCTGTAAAATTACAATACTAATACATTACTTCATTTTCATATGTTCAAACAATAGACTTTTGACAGGAAACTGCAGGGAGCCTTTACGAAGCAGAGATGAGTTTGTGAGGAGCAGCATTTGAACCTTTAAACGCTATCAGCTGCTTTGAGATGCTGCAAAGACCAACAGATCATGAGCTGCTCAAGTGTAAGATTGCATATATTTACTTCATTAAATTGCAGTCTTTGCAGTTTTATAATTGCACTAAATCATATAAGGATTTTAGTTTAATTTAAATAAATCTTAATGGAACAGATGCAAATCTTTTTGCAGAAAAAAAGGAAGTTTATAAAAACATTGCAACTAATAAAAAGCAGGATCTACTAGTAGGATTTTATTTAGAGGGATTTTCCCAACACCTAAATTCCTCATATATATTTCACATCAGAAGAGTGAAATGCTGAAAATAATTGTGAAAGCCGTAACCCTTTGATTTTCCCACTAAAACAAAATCTCCTCTTTGAAGCGTTCCTGTACGTTAGATCTGCCAAGCATGACTCAGTCTGGCACAGCAGGACATCTCTGTTCAGATTACACATTTCAGATTTAGTTTAGATGTACACTTCTCCCTGCACGTCTGTTCAAAAGGTCTCCAAAAATCAACTAGGGATCAACTCAGATCTCTCCGGACTCGAGCAGTAGTCAGGATTAAAGCTGCTGTCTGTGGTCACAGAGAGTCCCACACATGCGCGAACAGGCAAATACCTCCAGAAACATCCAGCGTTTATTTCACATAAACCTGTTTAGTGTGACACTGGATAATTCAGCTTAAGTGACAGATGATTCTGTTTAATTCGACAGAAGTTCTTGGACACTTTGTGGGTTTTGTCGCTCAGGGCTGTTGGAAATGCTGCTTTTTACTGCGACCTCAATGACACTGACATTTCCTTCACTTTGTGAGCGACTCCTTTTCTCCCTTTAAAGAAGATATGAAATACTCCCCGTGCTTCACAAGCAGCTGCAGGTTCTCCTGACTGAGGCTGTAGGGACTGGTTGCTTTCTGGAGAGCGAACGACCCCTCAGGGACACATGGGTCCTTTTCAGGTCACTCTCCCCCGACCAAACGCTCAACCTGAGGGCCATATGGACGTTTAGATTGAGAACCTTAGATGTGTGGCCTTCGTGTACTGCTGACACTGAGGTCGACTGCTTCAGGTACGTCTGTCACTTCTGATGTTCATTACACCCTCATGCTGTCCCAAACATGCATGACTGACTTTCTTCTGCTGATCTGAAGAAGAGAAGTTTAGCAGAATGTTCATGCTGCTCTTCTACATCCATAGAAAGTATAAACAGACTCCAAAAATAAATTAAGGGGAATAAATACAAGCAGTCCCCATGACTTCTGAAGCCATATGACAATTTAGCATGAGGGTAAAACTCAAAAATTTAAAATGTTTTATCATTATTTACAGAAATTACTTACTTTGTAGCTCTCAATTCTTATTACATGCATGCATTTTAAAAAAAAGGCACGTTTTTAAAATTAGAAAACATTTTATTATTTTCAAATTTAATGTGGCATATCTTTACAAGGCACAATTTAAAAATTTGCAGTTGCAAATGATATATGGGAAATGACATAGGGTGATATTTTAGTATTCAAAATGTTAACCAATTAAATAAAACATGACATAAAAGACTGAAAAAAAAAATTACATTTATTGAACCTTTAGATCAAATCAAAAAATAAAATTGGTCCCTATGTCCTATAAGACTTTTGAAGCCATACAACAGTTCTGTATCAGGATTAAACTGAAATTTTACAATCTGAGTCAATATTTGCTGAAAATCCTTAATTTGTAGCTCTCAGTTATTATTTACATGTATGCATTTTAAAAAGGCACCTCTTTTTCAATTAGAAAACAATTAAAAAACAGAGCCGTTTAGCTTTCTTGATTTAAAATTTGTCTTAACATGCCACAATTTGAAACTGCGCAATTGCAAATAAGAAAAAAGAAAGTTAACCATTTAAAACCATGACATGAAGTAATAATCTGAAAAAAATCTATTTACTGAACCTTTAGAAAACAAACAAATAAATAAATAAGATTTTCATATGCGTTGTGTATGTTTTTTTGTGATATTCGATACATCAGCTCATAAAGTGAAAATATATAGCACCTAAACAAGAGGAGGCGAAACCGAGCAAAAAGTATGATAAATTCTTATGAAATAAATGAGAGCTTTACAACAGTACTACTTGGATAAATATCAGTAATTAATCTATATCAGATGATATTTAAATGCTTAGTTTTATGATCAAAGCTCTGTTTTATTATGAGAGCATAACATATAATCCAATATGACTGTTTACTACCATTTTTGGCATTCACTTCCACTACATGAAAAAAAGCAGCAGAAGCATTTTGCAAAGTTTGTGCTATCTAACATGAGGGAGAGAAAATGATGACTGTGTTTTCATTATTTTGGGTTCATGCATCATCTGTGTCAGAAACGATCTGCGTTGGCGTCATTGCCTAATATTTCCATCCTCAGTAGCCGAATCTCAGAAAATTTTTCAGAGGGTTTTGTTTTCCCTTCAAGATGACCGCCGAACCATCCCCGAGCAAACACAAAAAGCCTGGAGTTGTGGGGCGTCTGTCTGCATGTCGGTCTGGGTCTCGGGGTACTGTAAGATGCAGACTCAATCCAGCAGACCTTCAAAGCCACGGCTCCATGGTAAGTGTTGGCAGAGTTGTGTTTTGCACAGCTTGTGCTCCTTCTCCAGCTCACTGCAATGCACACGCTCAGGAAAGCTCTGAATTATAGATGCGGAAACAGGAAATTCATTCCTCCCATAGCCACTGTCCCTCAGACCTTTGACCTAATCAATTAGCTACAGGCAGGGTTCCTGTTCCTTTGGAGAAACCACCGGCTGCAGTTAGTAAAGTGAAAAACAAAATACAAGCTAATTTAAATAGCTTCAGCCCCAGATGCATGGGTTAGATCTAAATTGTTGTAATTTCTTCCACGCGGATGTTAAACATTGCATGATTGCATGTTTAATTGAGCATTTCATGAGCACGACTATATTAATAAATGAACAATTAATGTAATTCCCTGAGACCTCCAGAGTGCATTAACAAATGTAGATGCACAGATTTTCTTGAAAAAGCATTTAATAGGAGAGCTGGAGGAATCAATAAGCTCTGAATTTCCCTTCTGATTTGTTTTTGTGCCACTAAAAAGAGAAGCCTGTTCCTCTACAGTCCAGCTAATTTAAATTCTCTCATCATTTCCTTGTGTTTTTTTTCCAATCCAAAATGACTTTTTGTTGTCTGCACAACACAAAATGGGAAATTGTGAAGAACTGTACTAGTTGTTTTTTCTTGTATTGATGCAGTGAATGGGGACTGTTGGGGAAAAAAAGGGATGTAAAACACCATAAAAAGCATCATAAACATAGCCAATACAACAACTATTATTGAAGTCATATATATTATATATACTATATTAGTGAATCTATCTTATTAATTAGACATATGATAATAGTTGCTCAGTGTGTTTATAAATGCTTTATTAACACATGTTCCTGCTGTAATTCATGATTAAGTCAGGTAGTTATAAAACATTTAGTAGTTGGTTGCCAGCCGTCTGTTTTTGTGAGCTCATCTAAAGTGAGGACTATTTATACTTTGTAAAGCAATTACAAAGGACATGTAAAGGCCCTTTTATCTTCCAAACAGAAAAGTTAAATAACACAGAAATATGTTTTTCAAGATGCAAAAAATTATACTTCACATCTATACACTTGATAAAAATAATCAAAAATAAACCTCTGCAATTTCCTAGAAAATGAAAAAATAAAAATTCAAGTATGCAGTTGTACAGTTTCATTTTTTGCATTTTGAAATAAATATGTCTGAATTCTATGTCTCTCTGTGTTGTATTTGTTTATTTTTTCTGTTAGGAAGATAACTAAGCCTTTAAATCTCCTTTGTAATAGATATGCTTATAAATATAGAACAAGGCATTTATAGCTGTTTTCATAAACTGCTTACTAATGACTTCTCATGTTGGAACAATGTTTTATAAAGGATGAACTGACTATTTACTAATGCTTAACTAATGCTTATAGCGTGCAGTTATTATAAAGTGTTGTGTACTAATTGTAAATATTATTATTTTGCCCAAAGCAAATAGATCAGTCCAGTTCATCAAAGGTCTAAACCAGCCAACTACCCTCACAAAAAAACTCTCAGCTCAAAATATTGGAAAATATGTTTTTTATCAAAAACAAACTCCAGAATACATCTGTCGCAAAATAATGATTTTTCTTTTCTTTTTTTTTTTTTTTTTAAATCAGGTTTCATTGGTAATTGTAATCAATACCCCTACAAAAGAGTGATTCCTTTAGAAGCTTAAAAATAAATAAAATTATATACAGTTTTAGTAAATTGGATGAACTATCCCTTACATTAAAGAATCATCTCCTCACATTTTTCTTTCTCAATATGTGTAGGTCAATGGGGTCAAAGCCCACCGGATTCAGGGACCAGATGTGAATCTCTCCAATCCATTCCCATCTGTGGGAGTTCTGCCGGTCATGTTTTACAGGGATATAATAAGACATTTGTAAGCCTCGTACTGCTGTGTGGCTTTGAAAGGCTGGGCAAACAGTTCTTCAGTGACTCAGCTGAATCAAAGAGTCCTCTGTGGTTTACAGGAATCCACCCCTGAAATGTTTAACAATACAACAGAGGAACTGGTTTTCCATCTCTTTGCTAGGGTTTGTCTGAGTCCTTTATCTTTACTATGAATACTTTGGCATAATAGGTCAAAGCAGATCTTGACACATCAGACACTTGACCACATGTCAATGACACTCAGAAGTTCGTAGCATACAAAGAGAATAAGATATGGCTTGAGGAGTGGTGTTACAGTCATAATGTTTCAGATGTTTTTACATTTATTTTTATTTATTGATGAAATTTGAGCTATTTAATTAGTTCCTAGAGAGGTAAGCTTCAAATTCAAGCAAAATAGAAGACTACAAAACTTTCCGTTCCTCAAAAAAATTCTGAAATAATTATGGTTTCCATAAAAAATGCGAAGTAACACATCTGTTTTTGTCATTGAAAAAGATTGGAAATGTTTCTTGTACAGCAAATCCAGCCCAGTCTCAAGGCAATTCGTACATATTTTACGAGGTGGCTAATTCATACAAATTTTTACGACCTCGTACAAATTCATACGATTTTTCTAAATTTTACGAGTTGCCAATTCGTATGAATTTGTATGAATGACCTACACCTTACCCTTAAACCTACCCGTCACTGGGGTTTAGACAAATCGTGCAAAATTGTGTGAGGTTTGTACGAATTAACACTAATTTTCCATCTTGTATGAATATGTATGAATTGGTCGTGAGACTGTGTTGGCAAATCAGTATATTAGAAGGATTAGACTTCTGAAGGATTATGTGACACTGAAGACTGGAGTAATGATACTGAAAATTCAGCTGCGCATCACAGAAATAAATTAGAATTTAAAATATATTAACAAAGAAAATAGCTATTTTAAATGGTAATAATATTTCACAATATATATATATATATATATACAAATTGTAATATAAATGTAATATAAATATAAATTGTAATATAAATGTAACATCGGGGACTAAGACGTGTGGATCCAATTGCACACCTGGGTTCAACACACCACCATCTGACTAACAAATACACACTGCTTTTAAGGGCGAGACAACGAGTTAACGAGGTAACGAAGGAGAGGAGCTAATGAGTTGCTATGGGAACACCTGAGGGCAATGACGTGAGGGAACACAGACAATGGGAGACACACTTCAAAATAAGAGTCCTTTGAGCAACACATCAGAACAGGCAGACACAGATATAACAGTCCAAGATGGAGCGCCCTCAAACACAGTTTGTTGGCACTCCAGCTGGCAATTGTAACGATCAGCTGGAAGTGCCAGCCCAGCTCTCTGGTTGGCACTCCAGCGTCAGACTTACTATATGTTTTGTGTCTGTTGTCAATCCTGGACTTTCATCAATGAACTCATGTCTCCGCCCATCTTATATGTTGTCACGAGTGTTCATTCAGGTCTCCGCCCTGCTCATTGGTTGTCATGGTGTTTCATTGTTGTCTCCGCCCAGTTTGACGTATATTAATGCCCCGGATGTCTTTGTGTAAGTCGCTCGTCAGTGTGGATGTAACTTGTGTTTTCCCCCTTTGTCAAGCCGTCCGTGTTTCCCCGAGTTCCCTGTGCTTCTTTGTATTGGATTTACTGTTGCCGACCCATGCTACCCACCCTGGATTATTCTCTTGCCTCTGTCTCCGATGCCCTCGTTTGCCGTTGTCGACCTCGCCTGTGTCTTCAGTCTGTGTGTGTATCAATAAACTGTTTGCATATGGATCCGCACGTCTTCTCGCGTCATTCCCGTGACAGCAATAATGACAATAAATTAGGATATCTTTCTGTTAATCCTTATGAGATTTAACAACTGAAAAAACTGCACCTCAGAAAAGGCAATTTAACGTACCATTTAAGCAGCATTTACACACTATATGACTGGAGGACCTTTTGTTATATATATTATTTCATTAGTGTATAGGTGTGAACTGGACTCAATATGCTTCCTTTTCAGGCTAATTTACTCTCATTATTCCATTTAGAGCGGATAATTAGATTATGAAAGATATAAAAGGTATGAGCGAGATATGAGCCGTGTGTCGTCTGAAGGTTTCAGGTCCTGTCTCTTCCGCTGGGGCTGTTCCCAATAATTTGTTGGTTTTGTGGTTTGGCCGTGACCCAAATGCAGGGCTTTACACTCCAACCAACCCCAAAAAAGCAGCTGCAGCTTGCATTGGTTAATTAAGTTTGGACGAATGAACTTGCACCTAGATGGGTTTGATGCCATAACGTTGTGCTAAAACTAAATATTTACTTTAGTCACATGAGAATGGAAAGTCTCTTCAATTATGCACACAGTATCCAAGCTTCTCAGGTCAATACAAGAATCACATTTGTTCTTAAATACAGTTGTGCAGTTCTGATACTTTTAACAAATACTTATTGATGGGTTGCAGCACACCACAAGCAAATGTAGCTCATTATTTATAATGTCTCATAGCCAGCGGTGTGAATAGCTTAACAATGAGCTTTCTGCAGGGCAAGGCATCACAAACTTAACACGCACCGAACGCCCTCCATCCAGCCGTCATCCAGCCTCTGTCGTTTTGTCGTATTGACTCACCTGCACGCTGTCATTCTTGCTTTTTTTAACATCTCTTTGCTCTGGAAAACCAAAACACCATTAACAAATTTTGAGGACGGTGCTTATTCCTCCCGCACTTAAGAGGCTTCACTTAAACTCACATCCGTTCATGGCTGCCCATCTATCTCCGTAGCCACGCAGACATTTTAATGGCCACCTTGATATTTAATGGCACCGGTCACGGAAGACTAAATATACGCATTTGGAATGATAAAACACATATTGGAGTGTAAAAGCGGCCTGTGAAATGCTGAGAATAATGCATTATTCAGCTATGATGCACTCGCTGGCTTCAAGGTAAAGCTAAACCCCTGTGGTGCATATCCATGAAGATGTCCGCGCAGGTTCTGCTGAATTTTTGATGATACATTGGATTGTAGTAAAGCTTTAAAAGATGTTTGTGTGGATATTTTGCATGCAGAAAGTTCAGTGAACTGGCAAACTGATCATCTCATTATAAAATACAAATTTTATTTTTATCCTTAAACCAACATTAGTGTAACATATTTTGTCAATTCTATAATAATAATAATATCAAGTTTTTTAAAAATCGCTATGGAAAAATCTAAAAGAAATTGGCTAGCTTTTAATGTATGTAGAAAATGTTTTTTTAATGAAGTGAACTCACTTAAAGAGTTATTTAGAAAGATTTTGGCAGAAAATGTTTTTTTATGATATGCTAATGTAAAACAAATCTAATTTGTGTTTATTTTTTTAATTGTATTTCTTATACTTGTATTTTTTTTATTGTTTTTGTCATGAAAATAGCCTTAGATGCTGACATGCCATTAAACTACTTGCCTGACCAGTTGTCTTATCAAAATTTCACTAATAAAAAATAACCAAACTTCTAGTGTCACGAACTGGAGGCAACAGCGGATTCATAAGCAGGTTGTTTATTGCAAGAGCAAAGTGATACAAGCAGGGTCAATCGGGCGGCGAACAGGAGTGGCGTAGATCAAGCAAGGGAAAGGTCAGTGTCCAGGCATGGTTCGATAACAGCAAATATTTTCCAAAGGGAAAGACAGAGGCGGCGGTCGGGAAACAGGCAAGGTCGGTAACAGATAAATCAAAACACAGAGATATTCACAGAGAAACAAACTAACAGGTTGACAGTGCAATGGACCG
>JAUCMR010000150.1:165196-179233 GCA_032357425.1 Enteromius argenteus | reverse complement strand
CTGAGTTTGAACTTTTTTAAGTTTGATTTATGGAACCGAATCTACCAAAAATAAGCCTGACTTACCGAAATAAGCCTAGCTTATTCTCTAATCTTGGTTTATGGAACAGGCCCCTGGAGTGCCATCCCCTGAGCTGGGCTGGCACATCCAGCTGATCCTGACATCTAGAAACCTTTGGAACTTATAGGCCAACAAAATTTATTTAAACATAGCAATTCTGATTTTAGTACATTTAGTGTTAAAATGGAGACGGAGTTATTAACGAAGATCATGTGTTTGAGGGACTTGTGGAGACATCAAAACAAATGAGAGCAATATGGTTGCCAAGTCTAGGAAAACAAAAACAGCCCTATTGCAATGCAATATTAGCTTCAATTGGTCCTATGAAGTCCAATAAATAAATAAATAAATATACATAAATATACATACATATATATATATATATATATATGTAATTTGGTTTGAGTGCATGACTTGTCTGAAGTCTTGCAAGCATAGATCACCTCAAAATTAAAATTGGCATCATTTACTCACGTTCATGTTCTTCTGCAGATATTTTAAGGAATGTGGGTAAATAACCAGTTGACGGAAGCCATTTACTTCTGTAGTGTTTTTTGGAAGTCAATGACCACTGTTTGATTTAATTTTAGGTGAAATTTCCCTATTTCATGCCCTGTGCAAGCATTACAATAAGGCTACAAAGCCCAACCAAGCACACAGCGGTCATGCCAAGATTATAGTAATAGTGTTTTCTATTTCAATTAACTAGCTAAGAAAACAGACTGGTTCTGAGTTATTTTTTCAGTGTTTATTTTGCACCCCAGGCTTTATTTCCAACCCCCAACCTTCCAGACCTTTTGCCCTGCAAACTGGTTTCCCCTAATTTGAGTAATTAAGTGCACTGGTATAAACCCCCAGCCGGCCCTCGCAGCTGTGAACCATGTCGGGTCATTCACTCCACACAATCCAAGGAGATGTCCTGCGGTCAGTCCTGTTTCAGAAAACAGCCGGGCGTTTTGACCACATGAGACGAGCCATAGCTGCTCCTTCCCTGCTGTTTTCCCACATGCCGCTGAAACACATCTGATAACTTATGACTCTCAAATCCGCGGCTGTTGACTCAGGTGCCATCTGATTATTTTTGGCCACCAGGGGTGTCGGTGAGATCGGTGATAAATGGTAGAAAGCAAACTTTTCACCCCTTGTAAAGAGCCAAAGAGACAGTGAGGGCCCTGTTATAAAACCAAATGATTTTATGAATCTAGCACCCGACACTAGGATGGGAATCCGATCCATGGTATATCCCTGGGACGTGACTAATCTTTCATTAAAGGGGTGATAATGGGTGAAACGTTAGCTTTTGTCAGAGAAAAGAGGAATAACATGCGAGGCTCCTTGAGGCAAAGGCCTAATTGTCACACTTTTTACTCCAGTGAATATGTCTCAGGGTGCACTGAAAAAAGTGTAGAAACAATTAAGAAGTAACACAATCAATTAAACGACATGTTTTGAAGTAAAAAAAAAATTATTGTAATTTTTGCAAGTTTGTTTTTGATATTCAGTTTCTTTAAAGAAACGTCTTCTATTCTTAGTTTCCACTACTGCACTGGAAAAACCCCCAAAACAAAATAAATACAAAAGCAGGTAATTTAACACATTTTGAACTGGTTATATTGTCACATTATATGGGATCATTTGCAATGTATTATAGGATTGTGCAGTAAAAAATATAATAATACTAATAATTATCTAAATAATAACATAAATATCAAACTATTGTTGACATGATTGTTGAATTAATTATTTAATCAGTTGACTCATTAATTATAAAAACTAAAATACATAAACAAAATAAAAAAAAGCTAACAAGTCAATTTCCTATTAACACATAAATATCAAACTATTGTTACAACACCTATTGTAATTACTAAAACACTGCAAAATCAACAAAAATGTTTCTTAGAAATTGCTAAGAAAATGAAAAAATCAGCATAAGAAAACAGAAAAAAATGGTAACAAAAAGAGCAAGTAACACATTAAAGCAAATTTTAAATTGAATTAGACTAAAATGGCTTTTTTTTTTTTTTTTTTAATTTCATGTAAAATGTGAAAAAGTAAAGATTCATCAGTGTGCAATACGGAATGGATGAGCATATCACCATAAAATGTCTTAATTTCAAATTCATTGATGTTTTTGAAATACTAACAAAAAACCAAAACTAACTAGTGACATATAACAAAAACAAGGGCGTGACATTACGCCCCCCTCGAAAAGGCGCGTCCTCGTGCCGTAGCATCCATACTAGACAGAGAGGGGGGGGGCGGGTGGGCATCCTGGAGGCCGTACAAGGCATAGTCACTGGGTGCCTCCAGGACAGCACCGCGGCCATGACGGACCATGGTGGATCGGGAGCCTTGGCGGGCCACGGTGGATCTGGAGCTGGCTGTGGTTGTGGCGGATCAGGAGCCGGCTGTGGCCGTGGCGGATCAGAAGCCTTGGGAGGCCATGGCAGATCTGGAGTCTTGGGAGGTCATGGTGGATCTGGAGCTGGCTGTGGTGGATCAGTGACTGCCTATGGCAGTGGTGGATCAGGGGCTGCCTGCGGCAGCTCTGGGATGGGATAGCACCCCCAAAAAATTTCCTTGGGGAATCTTCCCCCTTCTCTTGGCTTTGGCTCTTGGGTGGTGACCTCAGGGAGGCGCTCTTGCAGCGCGAACTCTGGAGGGCACTCTTGCAGCGCATGCTCAGGGTCTGGATTCAGAATTGGCTCTCCCGGCCGTAATTCAGGAACTGGATTCGGGAACGGCTCTCCCGGCCATAAATCAGGAACTGGGATCGGGATCGGCCCTCCTGGCTTTAAATTAGGGACTAGGATCGGGATCGGCACTCCTGGCCGTGTACTAGGGACTGGAATCATGATCGGCACTCCTGGCCGTAACCTAGGGACTGGAATCGGGATTGGCTCTCTTGGCCGTAAACTAGGGCCTGAGATCGGGATCGGCTCTCCTGGCCGTAAATCAGGAACTGGATTCGGGAACGGCTCTCCTGGCCGTGATTCAGGAACTGGACACGGGATCGGCACTCCTGGCCGAGACTCTGGAACTGGAATCGGAATCGGCCTTCCTGGCCGTAAATCAGGAACTGGAATCGGGATCGGCACTCCCGGACATAATTCAGGAACTGGATTCGCAGTCTCCAGGGCTATGGCAGGGCAAGGCAAGGGTTTAGGAGCTGGAGCTGACGAACCTGGAGGCTGTGCAGCCACCAGCGGAACCTCCAGAGGATCCACGACCGAAGTCGACACCTCTAGGGGTCGTGCAACTGCTAGCGGAACCTCCACGGTCGACACCGGGCAAAACTAGGGCACTCGAGAAGGACTGGAGTAATCTGGAGGTCGTGCAGCCACCAGCGGAACCTCTGGAGAAAAGACGGTGTTAACCGACCTCTCCGGATGTTGTGCAGCCACTGGCGGAACCTCTGGTGCGATGACGGCCCTTTGGTGAAACTTTTCGGGGGCGGCACCAATCTTGAGCGAAGCCTCTGGCTGTGACTGTGGAATGGGATCAGTTTCGTCCGCCTCCTCGATGGTCAGAGAGGAACCTCCCAGCAACAAAGCCCGATCGAATCTGGAGGGTCGGTCAAAGTAACCTGTTTGGCCAGATCTTCATCCAACCCTAACCAGAATAACATCTGCAGAGTTCCTCAATGGAATGGCCATCCTGGGTGCGGGTTTGGAGAAGTGCGTGATCCATAGTTGTTTTTGTAGGTCGATCGTTCTGTCAGGGTGTATGCATGAAGCACAAGGCGAAGACTCAGCGTTGCGATGATACATAAACTTTACTTGAACTTAGAAGATGAAGAACCATACATACACATCAAAGTACCGTTAAGACATTGACATTAACATAGTAACCTTGACGATCGACAGACAGGACTAAACACAATGGGCTTATAAACACAAGGGATAACTAAGGACAGGTGAGGAGCACAGGTGGGATGGGTTAATCAATCAACTAAACTAGAACAGGAACAGGACCTTATATGGACAAACAGGAAATACTAAAACAAAACCAAAACTAACTAGTGACATATAACAAAGACAAGGGCGTGACAGATGTTATATCCTGCAGGATAAAATCATTCAATATTTGTCTCTTGTCATTTAAAGGAATATACAGTTTTTACCAATTTAAAAACTTCCAAATCAAACATTTTGCACAAGTTTTGTTTCAGACATATTAATTAGATAAAGTAGGTAAATAAATAGATGCATGAAAAACTTGGAATATTGCTTCATAAATTGGCAGTTTTTAATGCTAGAAGACCTTACATGAGAAAACCTGCAACATCCACTCAATCCAAAGTGGTGGAAATAATTAAAAAATCACCTCTGTGATCTCTGAATAAATTAAAACTCATACCATGTTTGAGTTTAATATTTTATCCACTAAATTAAAACATAAATGATATGAAATTGTGCCACTGACCTGTGTGTGAGGGAGATTAAATTTAAAAGCACAGGACCAATGCATCTTAACCTGTTCTGCCCACGCAGAAGCGTGTGACACACACCATCTGTTGCGATGGAAAGTGAGAGGTCGATTACGTCTATGGCAATCCCAGCTTGGAATCTCTTGGAATTGAAACAATCCTGCTTGTGGCAGGTGTCTAATGCCTTCCTCCAGCACATCTCAGCCTGCTCAAAATCTTAAAATTCAGAAATAAATCTCAAGGCCTTATAGCTGAAGTGGAGGCTGAAGAGAAACAATTGCTCAGTTTTTTTTTTTTTTTTTTACCATCAAGATGGTTCTACAAGCTCGTCGATGGTGCTGCATGTTAAAATGAAATGCGTTTTGGCACATGATAAGAGTAACAAATAAAACAGGGTGGAAACACATGAGGAAAAAAATAGACGACGAGAAGTGCATGCTGATTACGCTCACTATATATCTTGGACGATCAGTGGCTCCATTGAGTTCTTGACAAAAAATGTGCTTTATAGTGTGAGAAGAGGCCCAGTGTGGGTGTAAATGATCCAGTGAAATGACATCAGTGTCAAGGGACGCAAGAATAGCTGAGAGCAGACCTCGTTTCTCTCTTGTGCCCTTCAAACGAGTCGGAAATATTCCAATTACAAGTGCATTATTGAAGAGTGCATGGGAAACAAGAGTTGCCAAGTGATGTTGGATCTGGCTTGTCTGTTTGAAACACTGATCTATAAAATAGATAGTAACACAATGTGACTAAAATTTGTTTTACTTAATTTTTTTATGATTCTTCTGTAATTCTGTGATGCTAATTATTATTGTGATTATTACTACTTTTTTAATCTAACATCAACAATTTCTTAATTATTTCAGTTAAATATTATAACTTATAGTACAGTTTTCAGTAAAAGTTTAGAACTTTTGTCATTAACAATTACAAAACTTTAATTTAATAAAGTTACGTTTTTGTGCTAAATACACATTTTTAAAGGATATTTTGGTTTTGCAAGGATGGGAATATTCTTATGCTTTGTGGAACATTCCAGAACATTGTGGGTCACAAAAGACAAAAACCATTCAACAAACATTCCTGAAGTTTTGATGACTCACTTTTGGTAGCTGTTTATGTTAAATGTTATTATGCAGGTATCAGGTAAATTTTAGGCATGAGTAATAATAGATTAGCTTTTTGTCAACGTATTTTTTCATATTCACGAGCACTGTTAATAACGGTGTCCCAGTAGTGCACAACACAACGCAATTTAAAAAGCAAACATAAGCTCACAGCACAATGGAAATCCTTCCGACCACAAGGGGGCAGTTGGTCTGCAGAAACGGCTATTGTGCGAGGTACTCGTGGGCGCTGCGGGCCGTGTTGGTAGTAAAACTTTGTTGGTAGGACACACAAAATGGACATTACATTGCGAACTGAAATAACATCAGGGGATGGTTTTAAAACTATCAAAAGAGGTACAGACTGCCCGCGAATACTCGTGACATGCGCAGCTTTTTCTGCAAACCAACTGCCCCCTAGTGGTCGGGAGCATTTCCGTTGTGTTGTGGCTTAATGTCGTTGTGTTGTGAGCTTATGTTTGCTTTTATAATTTCGTTTTGTTGTGAGCTTATGTTTGCTTTTTTAAATACTGTTGTATTGTGAGCTTATGTTTGTTTTATTTAAAAACCTTTATTTTGACTTAAAGGTCAAATATAAACAGATATTGAGTCAAATAGACACATTATTTATAATTGGTTCAAAAATGCCTTTGAAGTGGACTCCAGTAACACTATGTATTACTGTACTCCAGTCGGTGGTTAGAACTGTAACACAATCAGAGTAATTCTCACATTAGTCTGGGCTCAGTCTTCCTTCACACCTGCTCTACAGGGGTCAATCACAGAGCGTCTCTTATCAGGCTGTGGGATGCTCGTCTGTTTATTCTTTCTTCTGCAGCACTCTTTATGGTCGGTCAGGGCAGGGGTCAGGGCAAGAAAGAGACAGAGACCACACAGAGAAGCTGCCTCACTTCACAGAGTCACAGGGTCTGAATGAAACTGTCTGCTTCAGGCACAGGTTAGTGCTTGCTGTGTTTAACCAAATACAGGAGAGAGAGGAAAGCTGTGCCAGTTTTTAAATATTTAATAATTCACTATCCCATACAAAGTCCTATTTTGCTGCATATTATTCACATTTTATCATAGATTCTCATAAGCAAAGAAAATGTTTTATATTCAGAATATTTAAAGGTCATGAAAGTTTTTCTTTTTTAAGATCCTTGCTTAGAGAGGGTGAACTAAGGCACATTATTTCATGTTCAAACCATCAAGGCTGCAGAGAAATGTTGCTTCTTTGAAATTTTGTGAGGCTGAGATAGCTTCATCATAACGAAATGGGAAAAAACTCTGTTTAAAATTTATATTCATCAAAACTCATCAGATGTTTTCCATAAACATACTGCTATAAACATTGTTAACAGCTTAGCTTTTCCATTATATATAAATAAATTATATAAAATAAATAATAAATAAATTAAATATAAGTTAAATTAAATAAATTAAATTATATTATAAAATATATTAAAATAGTTATTTGTTATAATATTTTACAATGTCACTGTTTTTACTGTATTTTTAGTCAAATAAATGCAGCCTTGGTGTGTTTCAAACACACGCACATACACAAAATAATCAAATATATGCATACTATGTTAAAAATGAGATTTGTGACTCAGCTTACCTCACTCTCAGCTACATATTTAAAAAATGCATATTACTGAACATATTTTCTCTTTTAAAATATGCATTTTCTTTTATTTCCTTTAAACCAACAAAAATGGAGAAGTTGGTATAGCCTATTTCAAAACATTAAAAGCAAACTTTTTAAAAATGTTTAAATTATGTAATTTTGCATATTTTTCCTGCCCTGTTATTTTTTACATTCATTTTACAACTGCAGCCCAGTGGTCTGCAAATGGTGTTACCTGCTTTTCTATCACACCCTTGGTATAAAAATATGGAAACTGCCAACTTGTCAAGTTGCTCTTCAGTCCAGCAATGCTTATAGTATTACATGGTACTACAACCTATATTAAAACATCTTTCTACTGATTTCCAATGTCAGCTGCAGATATTTTATTGCTATTCTTCCCTCCAGCGGCAACACACAAGGCAGTTTTACTTTTCTTTTTTTTTTTACGTTTATTACCTTGAAATCCTCTTATAAATTATCCAAGCTGTCAGTGCTTTCTTACCACATCTCTTTCCTTCATTTCAGAAACACCCATACTATCACCCATGTCAGGACACATACACATGGCCCAATCCTGAAAGAGCTCCAGTTTAAACAATAGACACACTCTAGTTCTAGAGAGCGCACAGCTGGAGTCAGTCCTATCATCAGCGAGTGTGAATGAACAGACTGCAGTCAATGAGATGGATTGATTATGCCACCGCCTTTTGACCACACTCTTAAAAACAAAGCTTCCAAACAGGGCTGATGCCATAGAAGCATTTCAAGTTTTTTTAAAGAACCTCTCTTTAATGAACAGCTCTTACAGTAACCTCGTGAAGAACAGTTCAATCATCTAAAACTTTTGCGTATTGAAAAAGCTCAATGTATTCTCCATGGAACCAGAGATAAATAGGTCAGTATATGTCTTTCTTTACCTGACCATGGTTCCCCCTGACAAGCAAATATATAGTTTTTCACCCGGTTTTAATGAGCTCTACAGTGCTTATGCTTGCACTAGTATGCATTCATTAAGAATGAAGGCCATGGCTTATGATGTAGCACCACAGCATCTGTCAGAAGGTTAGCAGATCTCCAAGGCACTCTTTGATTGTCAATATGAACCAGAGCTGTAACCACAAGACATTCCCCTCACGTGAGGCATGTATATTTGTGATCAGTGAATACAGGTTTTTCATAGACTGATCTTGACGTTAGAAAAATGAAAAATTGCAGAATATGTCCTCACCCCCTCATGCCATCCAAGATGTAGATGAATTTGTTTCTTCATTATATAATTTGTTTGCATCAGTATTTCATCAACGGATGCCATCAGAATGAGAGTGCAAACAGCTGATAAAAACATCACAATAAGCCACACCACTCCAGACCATCTCAGTTAACATCTTATGAAGCCAAAATATGTTCCATCATGAATGTGTTCTAAACCATTGCTAATGGCTAAAATATGAGCCCATAATCAATTATATTGATTACATATTTGTTTAGAGCTGTTTTGGACTGTTTTTTGCTTGTAAACGCTTGCAGCTCTCTCCACTGCTTTTTTACTGGTGTACATGTTATTATGGATTATGGACTTATATTTTAGCTGAAAGCAAAGGTTTGAAGCTAAAATGTTTTAATGATGGATTTGTTTCTTACAAACATGCCGCTTTTGACTTCACAAGCCGTTAACTGATAGACTGATCAAGTGGTGTTTTATTGTGATGTATTTATCAGCTGTTTGGACTCTTATTCTGATGGCACTGCTGCATTTCTCCAAATGTGATGAAGAAACAAACACATCTACAAGGTGAGTGAGTTTTCTGCACATATTAATTTTAAGTGAACCATTCCCTTACTGGTTCCTTTAAGAATCTACAGTAAATAGTAAAATGTTTTTTTCCATCACAATAGTGATTGTCCTTTCAACCAGTCTGTGGGACACATTCTGTATTAGCTACTAAATAAAAGGCAAGGAGATAAAAAAAAAAACCCCATCTCTGACGAGTTTTTCAGCTAATATGAAATCCACATTTCAAAGCCAGAATCAAAGTGCATCAAATGAATCAAAGAGTTTGTAGCAGACAGTTTGATAGCCTTTCTGACCCTATATGGCTGTGTCTCAAAACATGCTGAACTAGCTATCTAGACAGCATTTTGATGTAATTTGGACACTCATATGACACAACCTATGTAGGCAGCATACTAGGTTTTGAGACACAGCTCAGCTCTAACCTCAGTCTCTCTCTCTCTCTCTTTCTGTGCTCAGAGTTTGATCTTCACTCAGTGAAATCTGACTCTTCATTCACTCGTGCTCGTGCCTCGGAGGGAACAAATGTCAATACGACATAATGGAGCAGATGGAGAACTTTCATTAGTGCTTTAATTTCATCTCAATCTCTCTCTCGTCCTGATTGACAGTTTGACACTTGGCGTTGCGGCGCGCGCGGCTGCTCTGCGTGTTCAGAGGACGCTCGTCTCGTTTTTGACCATTTCAAGAGTCTGTAACACACTTAATTGATATGTGCAGGACGGCTTTTCTCTGTCGGTAACCTCAGAATTCAACAGAGACAGTTTCGCGTCTTTCCGAGCCAGTTCTCTTCAGAAACGCGCAGAGATGGATCTTATGGGACTCTACCTGTTTCATCTCAGCTTCGCCGGTAGGTGATGTGCTGCATGCGCGTTTCATCTCCTCCACTTACTGACATCAAAGTTCCGCAAAACACAAAGCTGATACAATGCTGAGAGTTTCTTTCTTTATTGGCTGTGCTGTGCGCGCTGGCGTTCAGAACCGGCTTGTCTTGATTAAATAAGAACGGATCGAACTAAAGAGAAATGCGAGCACGATAACCTGCTTTCTTCTCATTTGGATTTATGAATCCCTATATTTTGCGTTATTAGTCTGCTAATGAGGTGTTTGCTCAGGTGTGAAAGGTTACTGCTTTCGTTGGCATTTGATCAAACCGTCAATTAGCTACTTTTGGTAAAAACATTGATAAAAAGGCTTTAACCAGCTAAACTTTTAATTGCTGCCTTAAATATAAAGGGGTGCCATACTTGCAACCTGTAATAACCTCATTGCACTTTCTGAATGTAATTACTTGTGTGAAGTGGGAACATAGGCTATATATCCATGTGAACTCTGTTTCTTTTTGAAGGATGCAATGTGTTGTCACTGACCTAAAATTTGTAGCCTTGGTTGATTGAAAAGCCTGTGCATTTTAGCAGATTGGATTTGTGCAGGATGTCTCTGTGTTGCTGCTAATATAATTAGATTTTCAGGTAGACTGTCTTTTGTGTGTGTGTTGTGTATGAATCAGAGGATGTATGCATGCATTATAACAAGTTCATTTGCATGTTTTGAAAATGGATTCACAGATGAAAACTTTGAAAGATGAATTCACAAATGAAACGGAGAAACAAAGAAATATAACCACAGCTTTGAAACATATTTCTTTTTTTTTTCTTTTTTAAACATATAACTGCATTAATATGGCAGTGAGAAAACTTCAGTTATCTCAAAATGAGGGCTTTTTCTGACTGGACTGAAAGCTGTAAGCCTGATTGTGCATAATTTGAAAGAGTTTTATGTGTATAAAATATTTTATTTTGTTTTTACATTTTGTTTTGTCTGTAAAGGCAATAAATGATTCTATTAAATTATATTATTTCTTCTAAATCACTATAACAGCAAAACTGTTGTTGTTGAATTACCTAAAGATCGCTCCCTTATGTTCCAAAGAAACACTAAGAAAATCATCCTTACCTTACTCAATTCATCGATAAAGCTCACCTACAGTGATGCACCTGTTTTTTATGCCTTGGCTCTCAGTGTAGTTTTCCTATTTATTCTCACTGTACAGATAATTCATTAGTAAAGAATTTTAAACCTTGAACCAAACAAGCCATCTCTGAATCACATCCTTTTCCCCCATCCAAATCACAACTTTTGATTCAAAACATATTTATTTGAATATCAGGCTATATGGAAGTTTAAGCATGCAACTGTTATGCTCTGTTCTTCCAAGATTTCTCCAAACCTCTTTTTTATTTTCCAGTTATGTGAGCTTAAGTGAAGTCCATATCTGATTCACTCCATTATGACCATCACTCAAGCTCTTTTTCAAGCCCCACACATATATTCTGTGAAGCTGTGAATATAGGGCTCAGCTCCAATTCTGCAGGTAATTCTACTGTCAATCAAGGGGACTGAAAAGCAGGCAGTTTGTCAGCGATTAGCCAAGGTAAAGATCGATTCATGCTCTGAGAGCTTGTAAATTAGGAACTCTATCAATGTCCATTAACTCAAGCCATGACTGACATATGCTAATTCTGACCTTGTTGTTACAAGAATAATATCATTATCAGTATTGATATGAACCTACAATACAATTGGTCATTTGTGGTTCAGGTTTTCAGAGCATTATACTTCATAGCTCAGGCTTCAGCTGAAATATGTAGTTCAAAGCCATAATCAAACTGTAGAATTGTAGCCGACAGCTTGAAGATCAGCCTCTCTCCAGTAGCCGACTCAGTGTTTCTCGACAGTCTGTCTCTCTCACTGTCTGATGCCACACGCATAATCTGCACTCAGAGAAATACGATTCTTAATAAAGTAGCTTGCATAAACCTTTATGAAAGCCGTAATTAATGAAAAAAGTGCCATTTTGACATACAAAAGTCATACTTTTCACATTAAGATGATAGAAAATGAGTCATGCTCACTGTCAAATGGTAATTTTTTCTGGAGCCAAAATATTTATTGAACCTTACAGAGAAATCTCTATAGAGAAATATCCAATTGATGTGCTAAAGCATGCATTAGTGCCTGCCCAATATTTGTTGTTGTTGTCTTGACTATAAAAGGTGAGACAAAACAACCAGCTTTGAGGTGAATCAAGAAAGGTACAGAAAGATATTTACAATACAAATCATGTAATCAAAATAAAAATAATAGAGAATTATATCTATCTAGCTCTATTGATCTATCAGTTTTTTCTTGTCCTCGAATCTGACTGGCTGAGAGGTCTTTTTGTTGTGTCATGGAATGTTTGAGTTTTTTTTATTTTGACGAGAATGTAGTTATATAGTCTTCAAATATGCAGTTTGTTAATAAAGATTTGGCTCTGATGTGGTTAAACATGAGCTATAATTTGTTTTGGGTAAGTCTAAGGGGCAGTCTTTGATCTTGATAATCTGTTATTTGTTCTAGGCTTAATAGTTGTGGCTGAAAGCACAACTTTATATTTTTGAATATAACTTTAATGCTGTATCAAAGCGCTGCCTTTGTACTCTTGACTGAATGCTGAAAAATGAAAAACAAGGAAGTTATTTTACATTCTCCTTGTAAGATGCAGTTGACAAATGCACTGAGCAGTGCTGTCATTGGAAATCACCCTTAAAAGAGTTATATGATGCGATTTCAAAATTCCCTTTTTGCATAGAAAGATACTTGAAGTTGCAAAAATTAAAGTTTCAAAACCAAAGAGATATTCTTTATAAAGTTTATGACTTGTCTCGGGTTTATTTATTATTATTTATTATTTATTTATTAATCGGACAATGAGAGCACACCTTGATTTTTAGAACGATAAGCTCCATACAAATTGGCCCATTTCAGGAGGTGGGGCTTAGAGGAGAAACATAAAAATACAGTATGTGGAAAATAATGTGTTTTTGCACCTTAAACTGCATAAACCTATTGCATTATACCAAATACAAAAAATAACGTTCTTTTTAGAAACATCTTATAAGCCCTTTAATAGATGAAAGGATAGTACGACAAAGATATTCCTCATTGGACATTCAAACTAATGTTTTATTGGGAATATGAGATTGAACTGGAGAATGAATGCTGTATGGAGATGCAGGTAATCAAGCTCACTTACTCCATGCCTCTCATAATATCCTACTTTACATAATACACCCCCGATTTCACAGACAAGGCTTAAGCCTAGTCCTAGACTAAATGTAAATCTGAGCTGTTTCAGCTGAAATATACTCACACTGACTGATTTTAAAACATGTCAGTGCTGTTGTTTTGTCTTAAGATGCACACCAGCAATGCTTTTCTTCTAAGGCATGTTTATAAAAATTACTTAAATGTCCTAAATGAACTATGGCCTAATCCAGGTTTAGGCTAAAGGCCCCGATATACTTCAAATGAAAATCGACGAACTGAAATGACATAATTTTGAACAAAATCAGACCAAAACAAAGTTTGTTTTGTGTTCGTTTTGGCAGTTTGAAACACCTTTGAACTATCCGAGGCAGCTATGCAATCTGAAACTCCACCTTCTTTGACGCGGGATGTTTGTCATTCAACCGAGGTCAGGCAAGGGAGCAGCATCTCCAGTCACTATATATATAGCTGAGCTGCCACATATCCGCACCTGGACGATCGCTTGTGGAGAGACTTTAAAAGTTCAGCGAAATTCCTACAAAGAGATTACAACGAACCTGAGTTAAAAGTGACGTAGAGAAACATAATATGCAAGTTTTCCAAAGCCATGAAAAGAATGAAAGGAAAGGTAGCAAGCAAATAAATATTACACAATTGTAACGATGTCATAAGGGATATCTAGTTTATGTGTTGTGCTTTGTTGTACTGTACCATCTTTGTTTGATTTATGTGATATCAATGTTTGTTTTCCATTGTTAAACTTTGACTTGAGGTTAATTTTTCCTCTCTAAGGTGCACATTAGATTAAGGAAAAGAGACACCAGTAGAATTATTTGTACTTTGTATGTGAGCGGAGTGGAGCGGCAAGAATTTCTGCTCCGCGCTCAGAGCATTTCATGATCACTCCGCTCCAGCTCCG
>JAUCMR010000150.1:149344-165096 GCA_032357425.1 Enteromius argenteus | reverse complement strand
TTTGAATTGTATATTCAATTGAGTTTATGTAGATGTTTGTGTGTATATTCTTTTATTTTGTTGTTGTCTTTCCTGGGCTTGGGAATGGTTTGACCTTTGGAAGGAAAAAAGGCATTCTTGTTCTCTGACGAGTTAGTTGTTGGTTGGGCCTCCGTGAGGAGGGTCAACTTTAATGTGTTGTGAGTGAATAAAGCTGTTTTTTCTTGACTGCATGCGTCTCCCTGCCTTTGTTCTGGCTATGTCCCCACAACCACACTGCTGCTGTCCTCGTTCTTCTTTTAAAACGAATTAAAAAAGGTATACAATAAATAAACATTTGTTCTTAATCAAACGTTTAGGCTACGTGCGAGCATCGCGTCATGTTTACATCAATCTATGGGGCTATTAATCTATCAGAATGTTCGGAAACAGTATACCGTCACTCAGCCTTTTTGAACTTTTGCCCTCAAACGAAAACGAACTTTGTTTGAAGTATATCGGGTCCTTAAGTATATGGGGCAGACATGGCCTAATGGATAGGGAGTTGTATTTGTAACCCAAAGGTTGTGGGTTCAAGTCCCAGGTCCGGCAGGGATTGTAGGTGGTGGGAGTGAATAACTAGCGCTCTCTCCACCTTCAATGCCACGACTGAGGTGAGACCCTTGAGCAAGGCACTGATCCCCCAACTGCTCCCTGGGCGCCGCCGCCACAAGTCACTTCACTTTCACTTTAACCCCTATCTATGAAACTGGGCCGTAGTGAATCTTTCAGTGAAACAATTCAACATTCCTTTGTTACTAGTTCTAAATTGATGGTTTCAAATTAGTAACAATGGTTTGAGCTCATCTGTTGACTAGAGATTCGAATATGAGGCGGAATGTAATTTGTTTTTGAAAAAGTGTGTACAATTGCTGCAGGTTTCACTTTAAAAGCAGTAATGTCTCTTTTAAAATGCATGCTTATGACAGACATCCAGTTTTCTCCCAGGTTTTTCCAGTCATTTAGGACTATTTAATCTCATTTAAGTCTGTGTTTATGTGGTCACAAATTTATTTAGTTATTATTATCATCACTTGAACAGTGTAGGGAGACATACTTTCCCTGCAACATCTACTACCATTAATTTCCCCTGGTAATTTTTGTCAGATTTACTTGTTGCGACTCTCTGATTGTTTGTTGTTTGTTTGTTTTTTTTTCTGTAAAGCAACATGGGTAATGCAGTTTTCCACCATGAATGCATCTGTTAAACACAAGTCATTTGCATTGTCTTATCAGAAGTGGTGTAGCACTGTACTACACTTAAGTAAAAAAACATATTGACTTACGAAACTATACCATCACTTAACAAACCTTGCATGTCATAGTAGTTCTGATTTTAGTTATTGACCATCACTAAACTATCAAACTATATGCTTTTACATGTCATTGCTGATTAGAATTCAGAGCAGCTGTACTTGAGAAATCTGAATTGAATCTCCGGCTGGTTGCAGTGTTAATGTGTGAAGTCTAAAGGGATATGGTGATACAGCTGTTGTATGATAGCAAAATTGCATTGGTAGTGATGGTAGAGCATGGTATGCATTGATTTTATCATTTTATTATTGATTTTATCTACATGACAAATGTGTAGACCATTTAATGTGACAGAATAATGCTGCAAACAGCACAGACCTTGCACAGCGTAGGCTTCTCTAAAATAATTATTTATTTGTTTTTATTTTGTAGCTGTATTGCATATATGAAATACATTTATGAGTTAACTGTCATTGGTGGTGAAAAAGCTGTTCCATCTTCAGGAAATTACACTGAATATTTAATAGTTCATTTTCTTTGGTGAATCCATGGATGGCCCTAAAGTGTGATATCTCTCAAAACGAGTAATTAGTTAAAAGTAGACTTTGAGCAAACCCTTAACCCTTATTAAACTGGCATGTACGTGTGCTGAATATTTGAGTGGTAGCTCAAATTGTGTAGCTTGTTGAGGAGAAGCATGCTATTACTTTTCTACTACAGTTGTGTGATATAAAGTCACAGTTCAGAGTTTTTTCTCAGAATTGTGATATTTAAACTCGCAATTCAGAGTTATAAAGTCCAATTTTGAGGAAAAAAACCCCCTGATGTATTCTCATAATTGTAATTCTGACTTTATAACTTACAATTGTGAGTTTATTTCTCTGAATTGCATGTTTTTATCACGCAATTCTGACTTTATATCTCGCAATTGTGAGTTTATATCATGCAACTCTGACTTTATATCTTGCAATTCTGAGTTTATTTCTTAGAATTGCAAGTTCATATCTTGCAATTCTGACTTTATAACTCACAATTGGGAGTTTACATCACACAATTCTGAGAAAAAACGTCAGATTTGTGAGATAAAAAGTCTTAATTACCTTTTTTTATTTTTATTCAGTGGCAGAAACGGCTTCTATACCTAAAGGAAGTTAAAATGGACAACCCCCCCCCCCATTTCAAACACACTCTAGCATTATGACTGCAAATTTGACTTACTTACACTGCCTGCAGAAACTGTAAAAATATATTGATGGCTTTGTGATTTATCCGTATCCATACAATATAGATCTATGTTAAAATGACAAAAAGCCAGTATTACCAGAATCAATACTAATGTACCCTGTCATATTTTTCATGGAGTGGATAGCAATTTTTACTGGTTGCACAGCGTAATAAGCCATTACAGACACATCACTCACTGCTCAAAGAAAATATTACGCAGCCCTACTAATAAATGAGCGTTTACACTGAACTCTAACCATTTAGCATCCATACAGCATTATATATCTCATCTCACGATAATCGATGGAGCGCATTGGTTGTCAGGCGCTCTTCATTTTCTGTGATGGCCCGATAGCCCATTGATTGCGCAGTTATCAGACTTTGATCCAAATGAGTCATTCGCTTTCATAATTCCTCTTCTCTTTCAGGCCAATTGCATTTTTTGTGTTTAAGCAGCAGGGGAGGCTTTCAGACTTAAGAGTGCCAGCGTATCATTCGCTCTGGCAGACAGGGGTGTTAAAAGTCAGAATGGGTTGTAACGTGGGCTACCTTCGCTGCCACCTCGATTCTGCTCTTATATTTAAACCTCTAAAACGGTTCTTATGTTCAATTATAGATGCTTGAGACCCTGCAGTTAAGCGGCCTCTCTGCCATTCATCTAACGTCAGTCAGTTTGATGGTTTTGACCTTTCATGCTGACATTGTTCAATTCTTCACATTATCATCTGCCTACAATATTAAACCGTAATATCTCCAAACAGTACATAATATAAGGAGTCAGATGGAGGCACAGTTGAGAACTGTAAGGTTCCCTGGTTAGGATTAATCTTAGTGGCAGGTCATTTAAAACGGTCGCTGAGCAGTGGAATGGAAATTAGCCCACAGCCTGAAACACTGTGTGCAGAGGGATATTTGCTTGGAATAAAAGGTTAGATCACTTTCCCTACCAGTCCTGTTAAGAAATTCAGGAGATGGCTCCGGGGTTAGATGACTACGGTGTCCTCTGAGGGCCAAACAGAGGCTCATTAGTTGAGTGATTGTTGACAGGTACCCTGGCATCGAGAGATTGACAGATAGAGCGCGTTCCTGGCGGACATATATGACGTACTGCGAGAACTCGGCCCATTTAAACAATTTCCAGAAGACAAAATTGACATGTACTTTCACATGAAAGAGCAGTAAACCGTAATTGACTTTCTATTAGTACTTAGATGTCTGTCTTTGGCAGCTGCATTGTGAGTCTCACCAAGATCTTCTCATGGCAAGTCGGAACTTTTTGCACTAATTGTGATGATGAATCTAGAAAAGCTTTATGCGCATTAAAGTTAATGCACATTTATAAGACAATATCTGAGTTACTTTTTCAAATAAATTATTTTTATAAACAAATTTCGGGAGAAGCACGTACGAATGATTAATCACAGCTGACACCTCGTTCCCCAATCAGCCTATTATCCGATTACCCTATCAGAGCTAAGAGGTTTTCTTTCCTCCTCTTCCTCCCCTTACTCTGCCTTTAGACCTCACCTTAAGACAACCTCGGGGGCTCTCGGGTTCGGGCCAGACGCCGAACTCTGTTCAACCCTCGCCGCCAAGGGGTTAAAATCCCTAGAGTCCACCAAGCTCTCAGCCCTCTCCCCGGACAGCACGCCAAACACGCCTATTCTATTCGATTATTAATGAGGAAGTGTGAACTCGTGAAGTAACAGTTGTGTGAACATGATGCTACTGTAGGTCTAGACTAAATGTGAACCTGGAGCACAAAACCAGTCTTAAGTCTCTAGGGTATATTTATGGCAATAGTAAAGATCGTGTCCATGGAGATATTTTGTAAATTTACCACCTAACTAACTTCAATTTTGATTAGTAATATACGCATTGCTAAGAACTTCATTTGGACAACTTTAAATGAGATTTTTTCAGTATTTAGATTTTTTTGTCCTAAATATCCAAATATTGTGCTATCCTACCAAACCATACATCAATGAAAAGCACATTTCAGTTTATCAACTTTCAGATGATGTATAAATCTCAATTTGGAAAAACCCTTGTTGCTTGTTTAACTTGCATTTACTAACTTGAAAAAATCTAATTCATTATTCCTGAAAAGCAAACTTAGAATATGACGCAAACCTGCAATAATTAAATGTTAATTAGTGCAAATATCCTTTATGTATTTAATCCCATTTTATTAACCAGTGTCTTTGCTGCTGACCTTTGATGATCCAAATCAACCAAACTAATCAGAAAAAAGTGACTTAACATAAATAGAACATAAACATTGTGTTTCTTTTATTATTTCTGAAGAGCGTTTAACTTTCTACTCCATATTGAAAGGTTTGTTTGAGCTGCAAACTCTACTGTACAGATCTGAATTTACATTTTCTTCAGCCTGGTGTGAAAAGGCTTTTGCATTTACCAAAAATATAATTATTTTATATAAAATAATATTTTGGAAGAATGCTGGTAAAAGAGATGATTTTATTAATTTTGATTTTTTAAATATCTTCTTTTGCGTTCATCATATATATATATATATATAATGGATTTTTTTTTTTCTTGCTGAACGCAAAAGAAGATATTTTGAAGAATTGCTGTTGCAAACAGTTGTTAGTAGCCATTGACTTCCATAGTTTTTCCCCCCATACTATATGTCTATGGCTACCATTATCTCTTTTACCAGCATTCTTCCAAAATATTATTTTAAACATACATTTAATAAGGTACCTAATATCATATTCAACAAATAAACAGATAAAATAACTATAACCTTTTATTGCACAAATCTATCAACGTCAAAGACAATAAATACCAGCACAAAACGCTTCAGTCTAACTCGAGCGCTTGGACTCACAAAGTGCTCTTCACTCCCTTGTTCAAAAGTTCATAATTAGATCAGAAATATTGTAAGAAACATCTAGTTCACAGCGTCTTACTGTTATTTGAAACCTTTTGTGCTGCATCTATTTATTGAAGCATTCGTCTGACTGCTGTGTTTCGACAGACGCCCAGGAGCTAGCAATAAACTGCAAATCATAAACAAAAATCTCTCAGCAACGCATCACAAATAAACCTGTGGATTGTGCATAATAAAGGGAACATTGATCGCAGTGGGAGATTTGATGTCTGTCAGTGTCTTTCAATTCAAAGGAGATGATTTTGTACACAAGCAACTGTTTTGATGGCCATGGCAGTGCATGGTGCTTTAAATGAAATGAATTAAGAGACAAAAATCCCAGTAAGTGTTTTGCCATGTTGACTATTATATTAGCACAGCAGATCAACATGCAAACATGCACAATAAACAAGTCTGCATGAAATTTTCAAAATGCATTGTATTGATATTACTGTGAAAGATACCACACATTATTTTGACCAGTCCTTTGTAATGCATCACCTATGAATCTAACTTGATGACTCTATGACCATCTTGACTTTCTACTGTAGTTTTTCTGGTGTTTTATGGCGATATATGTCAGTCGAAGTGTTTGACAGAGCATCTTTGGTGTCAGTAATGACGCAGGATGTTGTCTTTTCCATGTAAATGCAAATGTGGCTAGAACAGTAATATACAAACAGCTCGGTTAAAACAGGCCAGAACTCTGAATATTGCTCTGCATGTAAACGTGGCCGGCTTCTCTGTAACACAACTTCAAATAGAGGGCTTTAGCTGTTTGACAGTGTAAGTGCCAGTTTAAGACGAACAAACAACTGTAGCCGGAGTCTGTGCTGAAGTCTGATAGTACGGTGAACACTGGGGGGCTTATGTATTTTCTCAAGAGCCTCAGCGGGATCTTTGGGATTCTGCATCGTTCCAACTGCTCCTGCGTAGTAGGTTTTATTTTTTTTTGGACGCAGTAGTGGTCTTGAAAAAAATATGTGGTTGTTTTGATCTGTCTTTTCTGAACATTGCAATGTAACCTCCTAAGGCGTCCATCAGGGCGAGATGAAAAATGGGACAGAATCATGAAATCCAATCATAAAATAGAAATTGACTGTATAATGCGGAATGTAGCGAAATTTGGCAAATATTCATTAATTAATCAAAAGTAGGCTAGCACACGTTAATCAAATGGCAATATGGAGTGTCTTTGACACAAGAGTCACTCCACTAACATTTCTTTTGAGGGAGAACTACTGTCATATCATATACACTCACAAACAAAACTCTTCATGGCAACCTGTCAAAATAAAAGCTTGGTTAAACTTGAAGAAATTGTTACAGAATTGTACAGTGGAAGGTACATCTAACTTCTACTGTAAAACTATTAAAACTTAATTAAGGAATAATCACACACCTTTTCTTCCATGTTTTAAATTTAACAGGAAATCTCTGTTGTGCAGCACTTTATTTGCCAAAAAATAAAAGTGTTTTTTGTAATTAGATATATAAAATAAAGTAATTAATTAATTACAAAATTATTATTATAAAATAAATGCTAACAATTTAATTTAAAACAAACATTTATAAATATCAATAATAATAATAATAGTAGCTATAGTAATAACAACAACAAAAACAATAATAATCTTAAATAAAACAGTAATTGAGAAACAATCAAATATTTCAAACCATTAAAATAAAAAAATTAAAATGAACACACATAATTTAAACAAACATACAAACAAACAACAATTATAATAATGATAATAATAAAACAGAATTTGAGAAACAAGTTTCATGATTTCAATAAATTAGACATGCTGTTTGATTTACAAAATTAAATGTAACTATCAAAACCGACTCCAGAATAATTAAATTGGGAAAATTAAAATGGAAAAACAGAATTTGGGGGACAAAAACTGAATTTGGGGGAAAAAGCACAGATTTGATCGGCCCTCCTAAAGGTTGGCATCATCTGGACAGGGCTTCTTTTGTCAGCCATTGAGCAGAAAGTGGATCCTGGGGGAAATAATCTCTTGAATTAGATGTCAGGTCATTTTCTCAACAAGAACCAGTCGATTTTTCGGTAAGGGGGCCTGATTGTGAAGGTCTTTCTTACGTGTTTTTTTGGTTTGGTGTGTGTGTGTTTGTCTGTCACAGTGGGTTAGATCCGTTGACTGATTCTTGCCTTTTAGTTTTTCTCATGAAGAGCTGTTGTCTTCTGGGCTTCCCTAGAGATGGACTCCTGCACAATCTGCAGCAGTCAGAGGTTTGCAGAGCAGGCTTTTGACATGAAAGGCCATTTTAAAAGCAGCTCAACAGGCCCTTTATTAATAATATAGAACAGAGTAAAAACATTTATAAAGTGTTGTTAGAGAGCGAAAAGGAGACCTGTTTCATGCTGAAACTGCTTAACGACTGAAACGCTCAACACGAGTCTATTGACTTGCATGACACACTGCAGCACAATTCAGTGTTTGCTTTACTCTGTGATGTCTAATACATTTTAATTCTTCTTCATATTTTCACCTTGGTGAATTAATGCCAGGAATATTCTGCATACGTTGCTACATGATGGAGATTTTTTAATGCATCAGATAAACTTGGTGACAGTCAGCTTTCCAAGATAACATGTGCAATTTTTTTTTTTCTTTAGTGGGGGATTTATATGCCTTTGATTTGAATCACATCACGTACATCAGCGGTGAACAGATTTATAATATGAATGCAAATTTCTGCCACGAAATAAAAAACATAAAAACGGTGTTAGTGACTTTTTAATTTCCTAATTAGCTTTGTCTTGCCATTTTGAGATGCTAACTCACAATTACAAGTTTATAATTCACAATTCTAAGAAAAAAAGACTCTTGGAATTGCGAAAAGAAAATAGGTATTCTTAATATCTTAAAAATTTTGACTCATACATTTTTCTCAGAATTGAAAGGAAGTCAGAATTGTGACATAATTCGAAATTGCCTTATTTATTTTTAAATTCTATGTTGGAAACCGGTTTCCATAATTATACACAATTTAGTAATTAATTTATTATTCAGTTTTATAATTAATCATATAATTAATTATGTATAATTATAATGAACTTAAAGTGATTTCATATTTACACACAGAAGACTAATGTTACAAGCATTTGCTTCAGCCAGTTATAATAATAAAAATAAGAAGAAGAACCAGGACTGTCTAACAATTAATTGCATCCAAAATAAATGTTTTTGTTTACATAATATATGAGTGTATGCTGTGTATATTTACTAGGTATATATAAATACACATGCATGTTTTGTGATGTTTATATTTTAAATATATTTATATATGTTATTATTTATATGAATATATATATAATAAATACACACACACACACACACACACACACACATATATATATATATATATATATATACACACACACATGTAAATGCATGTAAATATTTTCTAAATGTATGCTGTATGTGTGTCTTCATATATACATAATAAATATGCATAGTACACAGTCATATTATGTAAATAACTTTTTGTATGCAATTAATCACGATTAAATATTTGACAGCACTGATGATGATGATGATAATAATAATAATAATTAATTAATTAATTTAAAGATTTATAGAAATAATATTTGTTTATTATCTAAAATCACATTGTATATAAAATAAGCTAAACCGTCATATTATATTAACAAAATCACACACAAAAAAAACCCAAGACAAAGCATTTCTCACCTGTGGATTCAAGTTTAGCACTTTCAACTCATTGCCACTTGCAAAATGTGAAAGGATGCACACAAAGGATTTATTTACCCACGCATGTGCATGTCAGAGAAGGCTGTTTGGTTTCAGATGGGAAGAACCTGGAGAGAGAGAGAGAGAGAGAGAGAGAGAGAGAGAGAGAGAGAGAGTGAGAGAGAGAGAGTAAGTGAGCTGGATAGTAGGGTAAGGGACTATGAGGATGTCACTGGTAAAACAGTGATGGATGTGGTTGTCTGATCTCATTGTAGTCGCAACACAGCGTTTATGACAGCCAGAATGAATGAGCTCCTCGTTCTGAACAGCTCTCAACACTCACACACCATGCATGCATTATTTTCCTTATAATCACTAACTTTCATAAACATAAATTCAGGTCAACACCAATGGCATTTAATTAATAACAGGTCACTCAGATGTTTACATGTATTTGTAAATTACAGAGCGCTTGCTTATCATCAAGTGCAGGTCCAATGCAGTGTTTGGTTCATACGCCACTTTTTCTAGACGATTTTGGTTTTGGACTGGTCAGTTTTAAATAGGAGTAATCAGTCTGGAGTGGTGTGGCACAGTGGTTAATGATCTGATAACCAGGAGGTTGTACTGTAGGTTTGAACCTGACAAGGGCTGAATTTATCACCAATGTGCACTTGAGCAAGACATTTCACCTCAGCTAGACCTACTAATACAGACGTACAGTAGAAGAACATGGCATAGATACGGATGGGCTGAATGAAGGCATGAAGGCTGTATTTTTCAAGTAACACATGAAAGATAAAAAAATGATGTAGAAATTATTTTCAGAAATAATATAATAAATTTCACAAATAATTACAGAAATAAATAACATAAAAAACATTTACAAGCAAAATTGTTTAATACACTATTTTTTTTTATTTCTTACTATTTCTGCTATAAGATGTATTTATTTAATTACTGTAACTATTTATATTTTAAATTAAATGCCAGATTTTTAACTGTAGTAATATATTGAATTAAATGTGGAAATCTGAAGCAGAAAGACCTAGTTCTTTGTAAAACATACTCCAAATAATCTTCGTTTTATTTACCTATTCTTTCATTTTTACATTGCAATTATAAAATATAAGAGTGCCACAAGAACTTTAAAAGGATATGACAATACATTTAGCAAAATTATTTCATTTATTTGAATGCAAAAATATAGTATTATAGTAAATACAGTATTTTTTTTTTTTACCATTTTTGCTATAAGATGTACTTATTTAATAATTCTAACTATTTATATTTTAAATTAAATGCCAGATTTTAACCAAAGTAATGAAAATACCATTAATAATAAGCAGTAATAACCAAAAATACTAACCAAAAATATTATATGTTATGATTGTCAGCTGGAGTGCCTACGACCTCCATCAAGGGGCACTCCCCCCCCAGACTGTTATGTTTGTGCTTCCCCTGTCTGTGTTTCTCCATTGGAATGTTGAGGACTCTTATTATGTAGTATTTGTCTCCTGTTGTTTCTATGTTCTCTTGTGTCTCTGCCCCCTTGTTGGTTTCCTTGACAATTCATCAGTACCGCCCCTTTGTTGACTCGTTGTCTTCCCCTTCTAGGGATGCACCGATCCAGATCGGCCGATCTGTAATGCGCATTTTGTCAGTAAACATGGTCCTATAATCAGCGGTAAATGCCATCAGGTGCGTGATTTCACATTGAGCCGTATATACTACATACAGCCGTTGTTCACTGACGAGCTGCGCAAAACCATGTTCATTATCAGCGTGGATTTGCGCAGCTCGTCAGTGAACAATCGATCGAGCGACTCTGCTTGTCTCTGGATAACCCTTTGTATTATCTCCACTACTCCTGTTTGCCATTTCCTGACCCTGTTTGACAATGCCTTGCCTCAATAAAACCATGTGAATGGATTCACAAGTCTCACTCCCATTTGTTACAGAATACTCCACCACACATGGATCCAACGGGTTGTCAGAAAGAGGTTGGTCAGATATGGATGTTACAACTTCACTATTTGCCATCAAACAGGGTATGCACACGCTGGAGAGCCACATAAGAGAGTTTATAGCCACTGCTCAGTATTCATTGTGTTAATCAAGATTTTTTGTGTTGGCATTAACCAACCTCTTAAGTCCTGGTTCAGACGCGAGGGCCCTCGTTCATCACTCGCTCAGTTCTTAGACTATTCTTTGCTGTCTGTTCATTCACGGTTGTTATCGCAGATGAGGAACCTGGCACCGCAGCTGTGACTGAAATGGCAGACGTGCAATCACAAAATGGCAGCGACACCGGAGGCTGATCGCAAAATGGTGGACATCACGGCGCCCCATCATGTCACAGCTGCCTTTGATGAACCAAGTCAAGCTCTGGTTGATCTGCACAAGCCAAGTCAAACTACAGTTGATCTGCACCATAAGTCACTGTAATGTTGAGTTTCACCTGTCAAGTCAAGATATTGCTGATTGCAATTTCATCTCTGATCTTTCAAGGTTACGTAACAGAGCCACATCACGTCACATCCCGAGTCACAGCACAAGATGGCCATCAACCCAGAGCCACAGCCACAGCACAAGTTGTTTGCCAACCCAGAGCCACAGCCACAGCACAAGATGACCGCCAACCCAGAGCCACAATGGAGATCAAGCCACTGTCTTCAGCCTTCAAGGATGCCTCCCCAGTATCCCCGAGCATCATGATTGTGATCGTGATCTACGGCATGTCAGCTCATGCCGTAGATCCTCTGGAGGTTCCGCCGGTGGCTGCACTGTCGGTTTGCTCCCTAGATCCCCTGGAGGATGTCTGTAAGATCTCATCCTGTCCTGCCATGGTTAGGAAGGCCGTCACCATGCCTAGTCCCGGCCATGGAGGCCGTTAATTCCTTGTCTTGCCGTCTCGGCTATGGAGGCCGCCTGTGAACTCTCACTATGCTTAGTCACGGACATGGAGGCCTATATCCCCTCATCTGGCCCAACGACGGCCATAAAGGCTGCCACTGAACCCTCACCTTGGCCTGCCACAGCCATAAGGGACATCACTGAACCCGTGCCTTGTCCTGCTACAGCTATGGAAGCTGCCTCTGAGTTCCCGTCATGCATAGTCACGGCCATGGAAGCTGTTGAACCCACGTCCTGCCCTGCCATGGCTACGGAAGCCGTTTCTGAGTCCTCATCCTGCCCTGTCATGGCCATGGAGGCCATCGTCGCTCCTTGGATGGATCCGCCTGCTCTGCCCTGGTGGGGGTCTAAGTCATCTACTTCACCCTGGAGGGTCTCTGAGCCGTCTGCTCCATGTTGGGGGGCTTCTGCTCCATCAGCCCTTCCCTGGAGGGCTCCGCCGTAGCTCCCTGCTCTGCCTGCATCGCTGTGGCTCCCTGCTCTGCCTGTGCCGCTAAGGACCTTTGCTCTGCCTGCACCACCATGGCTCTCGGCTCTGCCTGCGTTGCCGTGGCTCCCTGCTCTGCCTACGCCCCCTGTTCATTCAAACAAATGAGGAAGATAAAACACAATATAAATATGCAGGATTCAATTATTCTAAACTACATTGAAACAACGAGCCTGTAGAATGCACAGCAGTGCCATGGTTTTACTTTGAAACATACCATGATTGCATTGCATAAAATCATTTCAACTTCTGAAAATGATAATTAAGACATTCGTATGGAAGCCTGTTTCTGCCACTGAATAAAAAATAAAGAAAAGCAATTACAGCTCTTTATCTTACAATTTTTTTTTCATCAGTTGTGAGCATTTGTCTCACATTTCTGACTTATCTTAGAATTCTGACAAAAAAGACAGACTTTAAAAAATCTAAATTGTAAAATGTAAAAGCCAAAGGTGCAATTGGCTTTTTTATTTTTTATTCAGTGCCAGAAACAAGCTTCCATACTTTTTAACCCCCCCCCAACAACAACAAAACTAATTAAGACGTTCTGTTTTCTGAATAGCGGCATGTTACCGTTTCTCATGTGAAGAAACTTCATAATATGGGAATGGTATTGGAATACATCACAAAAGTCTTGGACTAAAACTCCCCCTTCACAATATGAAGCAGGAACATCCTTCGTCATTGAAATGTCACTTTAACTGTAAGCTTCTCTCCAAAGCGCCATTCTATTTACATCAAAAAATGTCTAATCAATATACCCATGAATGCAAAGGAAAAATTATCCTTGGAGAGTTCTTATCTCAATGGCTCGGATATTCTGTAGACAAATCCGATACCCAGAGTTCAGAGAGCACTGGGGGCACATATATAACACACTTAATATATTTAACCCCATATAGCCCCCTTCAGTTTAATTTATAGGTCTTTGGACACAGGCTCATGATGCTTTTCAAGAAAGAGACATTTGAGCTTACACTGCAAAAAACAGTACACTGATTTTCTTACTTAGATTTTTTTGTCTTGCTTCCAACCAAAATATCTAGAAATTCTTAAATCAAGAATGATTGTCTAGACAAGTAAAAATAATTGTCTTGGTTTAAGAATACAAAACTAAATTAGGTGAGTTTTAATGGGTTTTCAGTGTGAAAAAAAAATATTTAGCTTACCCCATTGGCAGATTATTTAGCTTGTTTTAAAGGAGACATGTTATATCCCTTTATACAATGTAATGTTGATAAGCAAATTTCGGGAGGAGCGCGCATGCATGATTAAGCACGGCTGGCACCGCATTATTCAATCAATCCATTCCCATTCCGTCCAATCAAATTCATAAGTCTCCTCCTTAAATAAGCTCACTTCCTTCCCTTCCTTATCTCATTACGCATCCCTCCTCCGCCCCTTCTCCGCCTCGTTCTGTGCCTTCCTGCACCGGGGGGGGGCATGCGGGGTTCGAGCCGGACGCCTGGCTATGTTAGCATGTTTTGCTCAAACTTTCTCCATTGCATTTGGACTGGTACACCATTGTCACTTGTAAAATCAAACTGACGGTGCCTTGGGTGGAAACTTACAAATTAAGGGGCGATAATATTATAATGAGATTAGCAATTATTATTATTATTTTTGTTTGTCTAGAAAATCCTTCTTGATTTAAAGGAATAGTTCACACAAAAATTTTAATTCTGTCATCATTTACTTAGCCTTGAGGAGTTGCAAACCTGTATGATGGAAGATATTTTGAAGAAAACTTGTAACCAGGTTGTTTTGGGTCACCATTGACTTCAATAGTAGGACAAAAAATACCATGGAAGTCAATGGTGAAGAAAACAGCCTGGTTACAAACTTTCTTCAAAAATTTCTTCCTTTGTCTTCGGCAGAACAAAGAAATTCATACAGATTTGGAACTACTTGAGGATGAGTAAATGATAACAGAATTTTTATTACTGTTAAACTAATCCTTTAAGAATGTCTAGACATTTTGGCTGGAAACAAGACAAAAATCTAAGTAAGAAAAGCGTTTTTTGCAGTGTAATTTTGGGTTCAATGGAAATTCCACAGCACCTCATATTGCGATGGTAAAGGTCTAAGGAAGTGCATGGGGTCTTACTGTCCAATGCGCCTGGAATGAAAACAAACTGAAATAATGCTGTATTTACAGCATCTGCTTGAGTCAGGAGAGACTGCAGCCTCTGCCCGCAATGTCATGATTAATATACCATCTAGCCATATATCTTCAGTAATTATTATGGTATGCTACTTCATTTTCTAAATCATGCTTCGGTTTAGTTGACTATTTTCCTTCGGCCTGAGAGAGCTGCACTTCAAGGTCATGGCACACATAACTACTCTCATTTGATGAAAGCGATTAGATTATCTCTACATAGAATTTGCACATATATTGATGGCAGATGCGTCATCTCTTGAATATTTGTGCCATTCTTCATGAGCGCTTGAGATGAAATTGAGGGTTTCATTCTTTTGAAGTGATTTATTCATTGCACTGTAAGGCTGTTATTGTGTCTTCTCCACCTCTGTCATAATGCAACTGTTGTTGTACATAATAGTTTTGTGTCTGGTGTCATTGAAGACCCAACCTCTCGCCTTCACCATGGCTTGTTGGAGCTAAATTATTTGGGGAAAGGAGAATGTCAGTAAGCATTTGACGGTTCAGTGTGAATAATGTTTAAGACTAGTGGCTCAGAGCCAAAGACCTGCCTCTGGAGAGCACTCGCTCCATATTAGACCTATTTACACACTCTCACCAAGAGTCAATAGGAATTAGCTTTAACTTTAACTTAAACAGTCGAATGAAACTAGAGGGTAAATGCAGCCGACTTTAAAGACCGCTTGAAATCAGAATTTACCCTGTTAAGCTTCTTAATAAATCTCCAGAGTGTAAAGACAAATCACAACTGAGATCTTTCTAATAACTTAATTCTTTTTCCTAGACACTATTGAGATTAAATGGAGGACTAATGGAGCATGTGCACGTTTGACTCCTCTGGTCTTTCGAAAGATATCTCCATATCACAAACTGTTTAGATTTGCTGATTTTCTCAATGGAAAAACATACATGCACTAGTGTCAGTAAAACACCAACAACTTAATTTCCCTTTCAGTTGGTCACTCCGAATCACGTCGGATGACTGACGAATTGAGATCGCGCCAGAGAGACCAATCTACTTCGAGTGTAACAGAAACAAGCCAATGGGCATTGGCATGCACTGATTGCATC
>JAUCMR010000150.1:125347-140676 GCA_032357425.1 Enteromius argenteus | reverse complement strand
GGAAAAAAATGAACTTAAATGATTTTAGCAAATGGCTGCAATATAACAAAGAGTGAAAAATTTAAGGGAGTCTGAATACTTTCCGTACCCACTGTATACATAATAAATATACACAGTACACACAAATATTATGTGAAGAAAAACATTTATTTTGGATGCGATTAATCACGATTAATCGTTTGACAGCACTACAGTTATGATTGTGCTCTTTAATTGATTAAACACTTATTGCTGACAAACGGGAAAACCTAGTGGTTTAAAGGATCATGGCAAAGATTGGTTAAGATGAAAAATGACAATTTATTAGTTTTGAGGGCTGAATTGTGATCCTTACAAAGTATGCCTGACAGGATTTTTGGTAACAATTTGCAATAAGGTTCATTATTAAACATTAGTTACTAATGTTATTAGTCACATTAACTAGGGGCAGTCGTGGCCTAATGGATAGGGAGTTGTAACCCAAAGGTTGCGGGTTCGAGTCCCAGGTCCGGCAGGGATTGTGGGTGGTGGGTGTGAATTCCCAGCACTCTCTCCACCTTCAATACCACGACTGAGGTGAGACCCTTGAGCAAGGCATGGTTCCTCCAACTGCTCCCCGGGTGCAATGGCTGCCCACTGCTCCGTGTGTGTGTGCGGGTTTATGTGGTTTATGAGGACAATTATTTGTATAATGACATGGGTATGACATAGGTATTACAATATGCAGGTGTTTTATGAGAACATTTTCAGTGTCCCTGTAATTCAAAAGGCTTAAAAAACATACTAAATGGTGTTTTTTTGAAAAACTAAAAATGCACCTAGTTTCCTGTAAGGGGTAGGTTTAGGTGTAGGGTCAGTGTAGGATAAAACCACATACAGTTTGTACAGTATAAAAACCATTACACCTATGGAGAGTCCCCAAAAATCACAAAAACCAACAAATGTAGGTGTGTGTGTGTGGTTGTTCACTTCTTACTGCTGTGTGTGTGCACATTGGATGGGTTAAATGCAGAGCACAAATTCCAAGTATGGGTCACCATACCTGGCCACAAGTCACTAACATGAACTAACAATGAAGGGTTGTATTGTTTTTAACAATTTTGTTAACAAATGACACCTTATTGTAAAGTTTTACAGAAATATTGTCATACTGCATGACTCTAAATAATGGTAAAAGTGCATGATGTATTCTTGTATTCTTTTACTTAGGAAAGTAAAATTATAAAGGACACATGTACAGAAATGTAATGTACAGAAAACAAATTAAAAACCCTTTATTGTTCTGCTGCATTAAAAAAACCTTTTTCATTTTCCACTGCTGTGCGAAAAATATATACATTGTATGTGCTGCATATTTTTACATTTTCTCAGTCTTCACTGTTTCAACTTTTGACTTTTAAAGCAGCTACTTGTTTTAACTCAGAAACCAGTTGAGAGAAAATTCTGTAGCTTTTCCTTTACACCACCTCCTCTCTTTCTTTTTTTATTAACTTGCGGAAATTATTCTTGACCGTAATTTTCCCCTGGGAAGATGATTAAAAAGTTATCCTTACTTTCTGACCTGGCATTGATTACTACATTGCCTCATTAATCTGGTTTTATTACGACTAGCTACAATCAGTATTTTTAGCAGGTGAAAATATATCTGGAGTTGGTAATTAAAAGCATAAAAAATAGCTCTGATAAGAGCTTGCATGCCGTCTCACGGCTCACTAAAATGTGTTGAAGTTGCCTCTGAATGCAGTGATTTCTGATGGCTGTTGGCTCTTTCACATGCAGCGCGTCATGATAAAACCTGAGAAATGCGTGTAATCGAAGCCTTGTGGAATGCTGTGAGATCTCAGGGGAGCTGTGTGACGGATAACATGCTCTCAAACATCTCCATGCCCTCTGCTGAATGACCTTACAGACGCTGCCATTGGTTCATCATACTCTCTGGTTTCGGCTCTATTTATAGCTGTAATTTGTTTCAATATAGTTCCTTTACAATTGGTTGTCACCGAGAGCAAACTCATAAGATTCTGTTATAGATCAGAGAAATAAATATGTATGTATCAGCTGTGTTGGCCAGAGGAAGAGCAGATACGAGTCAAACGGTACATCTTATATTGGTGTTTACTATTGTTTAGTTCATCTAAAGGTCAGAAGTAATGGAGTAAACAGGGCTTAGGATGTGAGAAAATTCCACAAAAATTAATAAATAAATAATGAAAAATAATCAAATAAATAGGGAAAAAAGCCTTTTATTTTTTTTGTTTATTTTTTTGTAGCATCTAATACAGGCCACACTTTCAAATTATATTCAGCGCCTATTTTTTATTCCATAAAATGAGTTGATTTTCAACACTTAAAGGCCATTATTTATCTAATTAAATCAGTTTTACAAATGATGGCTTTTAAGTATTTAACATTATTTACAATGTTTTCTTGTCCTTATAGAGAACATGCCTTGAAACAAAATGGCTTATAATACATCCCAGAGGGCAAAAATTGACAAATAAACAAATTAAAGTAATATTTGCATGAAAGCTCATTGTTTACTAGCCTTCATGCTGTATCAAACACATAGGCTGTTATTTTTTGCCATGGACCATAAAAGTATCATAATTCAGCTCTTACAATACAATTTATAGTGACCGTAGGCTTTAAAGCTTCAAAATGGACAAACAACATAAAAAACAACAGCATAAAAGTATCATAAAAGACTCCAGGAGTATCTGAAGCTGTATGATAACTTGTGTGAGAAACAGACCAAAATATAAGGTAATAAATCGGTGACACTTTATTTCATTTTTATATGCCACTTCAGACATTCTACTTACAGTAAGTAACTTTGCAACTCCATATCAACTAGCTTTCATTAGAGTATTGGTAGACTGTCTGCTTAATATCTTCTAACACTTCATTTTGCTGGGTCCACAACATATTGACAGAAACTCTGCAAGAAACTGATCAGAAACTCTGCAAGTATATGTCAACTTATTTTACTAACCCTAAACCTACCTTATTAATGAAGAATTAGTAGACATGTAGTTACAAAGTTGTGATGTCTAAAGTGGACTATCAAAATAAAATCTAACCAATAAATCTAATTCAATGACAATCTTGTTCAGCAAGAACTGCTTACTTATTCTTCATAAATATCAGTTTTCCACAGAATAACAGCTTGCCTATTTATTTATTTATATTTAAAATTGCTTTTATGCATTTTATTTTTTTAAGGGGTGAACCAGCCTTTACTTTTACTAACCACCAGTCCAGGTGTAGATCTAGATCTGCGGTCAGCACATTATGCAGCCTTAATAAACAACCATATCGCTATTAACTGCAAGACAGTTTTCTGCTTGCAATCATTTTGGATGTTTTACGCAGCCTGCCGAGCAGTGCGGAGGTTGACAAAGATCAATTTGTGACAGACCTCTAAGAGTCTCATTAGAAAGAGCTCTCATCTTTCTCTCTGATGGAGCACTTTGCCATGCACATGGACCTGCCGTCTTCTGCCGCAGTCACCTTCGGTGACAGAGGGCTTGTGATGATGTCTGCTCAGAAGTGCTGTCATGCTGCATTCCCAGCAGCTCTGCTTGAGATGAGTCAGAGGCGAGAATGAAATCGCAAGGGTTAATCGTAGAAACACAGACATGCATCAGAGGTCATATGATTAAACACTGAGCTCATCACCACATTGTAAACAGACTGCAATATTTAGACAGCTGGAATTTTTGAATAATCAGACAGCAAGAAATCAGCATGTAAACACCATTTTCCATGACCTGAATAATTTCGAGTTTGGAAAAATAATCTAATTAAGATGTGCAATTCTAATTCTTGGTGCAGATCTCATTTGTATGCGGTCATCCTTGATGCTCTGTTCTCAAAGAAATGGCAAAGGGAGATTCAGACTACTGTACTTCATCCACAATTCATAGTAAATTCTCTGATCAATTTATTGCATTTATATATTTTTTATTAATTCAGTATTGTATGAATTAATGTAAAAAGTTTTTCATAGATCATCGTGAATGATGGAAAATGATGATGAATTTCAACCTCTGACCTGCTCCTGTAACAGTCAGCCTGAAGGGCTGTTTTAAATAAGCCCAAAGTGTATTTTGTTTTTACTGTAAGGTGTGTATATATATATATATGAATGAATTAATTAATTAATATGTGTAATAAGAATGACATTTTTAAATTGAGTAATTTGTAATTAACAGACTACAATTTGTAAGTAATCTACCCAGGACTCTGCATACAGTACATGCATACATTTTTGGTGACAAAATATGCATTATTCACACTACACTGTACATGGACCCCCATGTACACATAAAAACTGAAGTATATTTTGTGATTTCATCTGAAAACCATCTACAAATGGGCATGACTAAACATACGACACCTGAAGGACTGTGTTAAATGGTCAAATATGTTTTTATTTAATTAATATGGATGTGGGCAGAAATTTTAATGCAGAACAGAGTGATAGCATCATATAGCGCAACCAATGACATATTCAGTACATTTTCCCTAAGAAAAAAAACAAACTCATTTACCATAATGAATCATGCTCAATTAGAGGTGTTTGCTAAGGCAAACATTACTGTTTGGATAGCTGATAATTACGCTTTGGGATTTGAACAAATGCCTAATGTTACTCTTCTTGCAGTGTTTGTTCTACAGTTATCAATAAACAGACTCATTTAGGTAAGATGTTTTGTTTCGTTAGTAAGGTAAACTAACTTAAATAAGTTAAAAAGTCCCATTGACAGATTTAAAGCATAGCATAGCAATATCCTAGCAACCACACAACAATCGGAAACCACCCAAACACCGAAGCAACTGTTCAGAAACACTCTAATGACCACCAGAATCATATAGTAATGCCCCGACAACAACCTGAAACACCCTAACAACTGTATCTCTATAGCAGCACTCTGACAGCCACCCTAACAACTGTATAGCTATCTACGCTTCAACAACAACCTGAAACACCTTAACAACCATATCATTATGGCAATGCTATAACCACCAACCGAAACACCCTAACTGTCTAGCTATGGCAACACTCTGACAACCACTTGAAACACCCTAACAACTGTATCGCTATAGCAACACTCTGACAAACGCCCAAAACACCCATACAAACATATAGCTATAGCAATGCTCTTCAGGAAATTGTATTTATTTATTGCAATGTTTTAGTTTTGCTAGATCAAGATTATGTATAAACAAAGGTATTGTAACAGCGTTTAACCGTTTAACACTGCATTGCACATTTCAAAAACCATTTAACATTCACACATTTGGCTAGTTAGTCCATAATAATGACCAACCTCTAACCTGTTCGTGAGTGGAGTGCAGGTTACTCATGAGTATATTTGCATGATAAAGAGGCAGAGTCCCAAGCTCCATTCTTACCCTGACAATCAGTCATTAGAGGAGGACTGATGCTGGCCCTGTTTTTAATGACATTAGTCTCTTAACCACACAACGGCCGGGAAAAAATGAGATGAGTCATGCTCTTGCTCCGCGCTCAGTGAAGGACAATATGCCGATAAGTTAATTGCTACCATTATGAAGCAACAGGTTCCGTGGCTGCTGTAATGTCATCGTGCCCTGTCTTAAGATAAAAGCCTTTTGTTGTGGGGGGTGTTGAGGCTTGACAAGCCATCGGTGCATATGAGAATCTGCCAACACCTAATTTTAACTAGACGTTTTTTTAATTAATGCTTGTTTTATAACTGCAGAATGGCTGAAATTAAACAGCCGCTCACTCGGAATGCAATCTCTTCTGAATACAAATAGAAGCGCCCCCGCATTTGCACTCTCTTGTGTTTTATATATCCTGCGGGTATGAGAGGCTTTTTGTCAGACGGTGAGATACAGGTGGCAATTACACCAGAACGGATAAGTACGAAATCTGCATGTGTAACAAGAGTTTATTCTATTATTCATTCAAAATTTCACAATCCATTTTAGCTCCCAAACTTCTCAGGCTTAGGTTTGAGAAGAGGATTTATCTCTATTCAATCCACAAGGCATGCTGGAAGTGCACAAGGCAATGTTTCATTAATGCAGCCTGCTTTAGCGTGTTACCAAAGCAGCCTTCTGATACAGAGCAAACCATCCAGTCTTACCCTTTCTCATCCCATTGTCTTTCCGGCAACTAGGATAAATGCTCACTGTCAGAATCCAACCTCCCAGCTCGGCTAAATGACTGCAATGTTGCATTTCACCTTCTGAGGTAGTCAATTGTGTGTAACTAATTGCCATCTTTGTTTGTTCCTCCGGTTTTTGGCTTCTCTGTGGTCAGTAAATAAGAAAGTGTTGTTTTGAAGTGCGCCTGTTGTCCTGAGACTTTGGCAGGCAGCCCGGAACTCTGCTGGTGCATTTGTTTGAAGTGAACTCTTAGTCCTGCGAGTGAACCTATTGACAACCTGTAAATAACACCAGGCATGGCCAATTACGACCTTTACTTCAGCGGATTATATTTGCTTTTTGATAGTCATCCCCCATGCTGCGAAGCCATTTAGGGTTCAGCTGAACTGTAACACCCGTAGTGTTAATGCTCTACAGAGCGGTTCTAGCCACAAAAATCACATTCATTTTCTTCATGGAGAGATGAATTTTTAATGTATGTTTTAACGTATGCTTTTACCTTTAAAGATAAACCTACCATGACCTCTGAGGTTATTAAGTGATACTGCTTCAAAAACACAAATTGGTGTGATTTAAATAAACCACAAAAAAAAAAAAACGCATTTAATAAAGTTGAACATACTACACTCTTAAACTATTTATTTATATGTTTATATGAAGAGTTCAAATTGTTTTAACAGTTCTCAAAAATCATGTTTTTTCATTGTTACATTGCTAATTTTTTTTGACTAAGTTAAAAATAATTAAAAACAATCTCCTAACACAATAAAAAAATTATAACATAATTAAAAAAACATGAAAATACTGTTAATAAAAATACTTTACCAAATAATAAAAATACTGTTTTTGCATATAAACTTAATATACATACACACACATTTTTACATTCACTTTTTTATATGCACATTTTTATTCTGATCCAACAATAATTCATTAGATTGAAAAAAAAATGGCAATAGATAATTATAATGTTACAAAAGTGTCATTTTAAATAAATGCTATTTTTTTCAAGAATCCTGAAAAATGTACCACACAAAATATTAAGCAACAAACACTGAAAATAGCAATAAATGTTTAATCTTTGCCATCGCATGAAGAAATTTCATTTTAAGGAGATTAAATAGAACAGCTATTTTAAATTGTGATAACATTTCACAATATTAATTTTTTTTTTTACTGTAGTGTACACTTCTTTAAATATTATATGTAAAAAAATATCTTAGACCATTGAATTGTGTTGTTTTTATACAATTTTGTTTTTAAATCCCAATTATATTAAATTATATTGAGAACAAAAAGTCAGTAATATAAATTATTACCTTTTAATTCAATGATGTAAATCACAACATTCTGTGGGATTCGTATTTAATTTCTAACTAAATTAAATTCTAACTAACTAATAAGTTAGTTTTTCCCTCTTTTCCTCTTTTTTTAACAAAGTGTAATGTGATCCATCTCAAAGCTGGTTGATTTGGTTTGAGGAATTTTCTGAAAAATCCTCCGGAACCCAGTCTCTGTTGATCTCTTTAGTCAGCACATGCAGACGTCCATAAACATGCAGTGACAAATCCTCAATCAGGTGCACAGAAACAGATCTGATCTCAATGCTGCGATCGCATATGTGAGGAAATGGGAATGTGCAAACGTTTGTGCAGCAGGTAATTTCATGTTTCTGTGCCTTTGTGTGAGATTATGAAAGTGACATGCCTCATGTGATGTCCGCAGATAAATCAGCAGCCTGTGTTTTGTTGCTGGAAGTGAGCCGTGGGGAATAGGCATCTACTACTGACAAAAAACATGATTAAAGGAAGGCCACCGTGCTCCATGCATCAGATGGGCTGATTAGCATTGACTTTCCAGTGCCATCAGCATTATATTATAACGGCATTTACAAGATTCAAGGTCTATTTTATGGGGACTGTTAGAAGACATTAGGTGGCCTTAATGTTTTTTCCATTCTGCTTGTGTCTGATGCATTTTATCCCATTTTTGGTGATAAAATGCGGCTGGCTTCTCTACGTTATTCATTGTGTGTTTATAGGAAACTCCTGAACAGAGGAGCTGAGTGTGATATATGCAGCGTTAGGAGCATACGCTTGACTTGTGAATAATATTGAATAATATTTTCACAGATTATTCACTTGCACCTTTGGCACCTTTAGCACTCTATAATAGGTTAACTATTAACTACAAATTTCGCCTCAATAAGTTCTTAATTTGCTGCTTAATACTAGTTAGTAAGGTAATTGTTAAGTATGGGTATTGGGTAGGATTAGGGATGTAGAATAATGCATTAAAATGTGCTTAATTAACACTAATAAATGCCTAATATTCTAGTAATATGCATGCTAATAAGCAACTAATAGGTGTAATTGTAAAATAAAGTGTTTTAGTGCTTTTCTTTCCAAATTCAGCTGCCTTTTAATCAGGAAGCATGTCTCGATTATACGGCATGTAGGAATACTCTGCTAGTAAAAAGGTTGGAAAAACACTCATTAACTATGAAACTTTTTCACTATATTGAACAGCAGATAAAATATCTCTTATTTTCAGTCCTAAAGCTGCCTTGCAGTGGAAGACGAGGACATATTTCCCCTGGAACTGACTTTTTGAAATTGCTTCTCTATCAAAACATTGTACAAGCAAATCTGTCTTTGCTCTGGGCTGTATCTCTGGTACACAAAAAATATGAGCGATGCGTTGCATATAGATTGGAAGAGTTGTGATTCCTACAGTTTTTTAAACATCTTAAAATGTTTTGCTGTCTCAATTTTCTAAGAGCAATTTATTTCCCTTTGATGTCAGTAAGTGGTTTTTGTGCCCAGTTAAGTAATTGTGTATGTGGTGTCTTGTATTTTCAGCATGTTAATGTTTAAAGCCCTCAAACTTTTGATTGACTCTTCTAAATTTAATATCATCTCTTTCAGCATTGTGTGTAAGGAAATGTTTGTGTGAGAATCAAGTTCTGTAACTGTGACGTAAAGGTCAGCAATGGCCATCATTAGCCAGCACCTCATATTTGAGCTGTGAATTCACCCTCATTTAAGATTCATGCTGACTTTAAATTTTAACAAACACTCATTGTGCCTCTGGCTGCCACGCGTATAAAATGTATTGTTTACATGACACTAATAAATGGCGAACAGGTTAGTTATGTAGTTCTCACTATCTCCGGCTTGTCTTCTTCATGGTCGGGGCTGTTTTTAACTGCCTAAAATTATTAGACAGAAGATGGAACATGATGTATATGTATTCAAAAATATAATAGTGCAAATTCTGAAAGCGTTACACAGGAGGACACACAAATAAAACTCAAGGTTAAAGGAATAGTTCACTCAAAAATGAAAAAGTGCTGAGAATTTACTCACCCTTAGGTCATCCAAGATGTAGATGAGTTTGTTTCATCATCACATTTACTCAGCAATGGATGCTGTGCAGTGAATGGGTGCCGTCAAAATGAGAGTCCAAACATCTGATAAAAACATCACAATAATCCACACCACTCCCGTCCATCAGTTAATGTCTTGAGAAGACAAAAGCTGTGTGTTTGTAAGAAACAAATCCATCATTTTTATACATCAAAATTGTTGCTTTCAACTAAAATACAAATATTCTACCCATAATATTGCTTTCTCCGGTGAAAAAGCCATTTTGTCCAAATTAGGTGTGAAATATGCACAAACCAAGCACCATTTACAAGCCAAAACTGCTATAAACACATACTGTATGTCAGTGGATACTGATGTGAGAAACAACAGACAGACTTTCTTACTGGAGGAAGTGTTATTATGGATTGTGGACTCATATTTTAGTCGGAAGCAACAGTTTGACGTTAAAAACATCATAATGATGGATTTGTTTCTCACAAACATGCAGCTTTTAGCTTCTCAAGACATTAACTGATTATTGTGATGTTTTTATCAGCTGTTTGGACTTATTCTGACGGCACCCATTGACTGCAGAACACCCATTGCTGAGACAGTGATGCAATGCTACATTTTTCCAAATCTGATGAAGAAACAAACTTAATCTTATCTTGGTTGGCTTGATTATGAGTATGTTTTAAATAAAACTTTTTGTGTGAACTATACCTTTAAAGATAAACATATGAGGCATCCAAAATGTTTAAAACATTCGTCCACAGTTCAGCTGAATGATAAAAGTTGACCCTCTTTAGCTTTATGTTATTAAACTGAATCTACAAAGCAAACTATTAGCTAAAATATCCCCAAAATAAAACAACAAGGAAATATGCAGTTTATTTGTCTATCAGATGTGTGTGAAGGTTGCATTCATTGCTATATGTATATACTGTATATGCATACATATATATATATATATATATATATATATATATATATATATAAAAGCTAGATTAGAAAAATCACTGTAGTCATATAAAATAGTTCTCTCAGTTTGTTTGCAATTAAAACAACATTCACAGTTGTAGTACAACATAATTTTCTTTCCTCACAGAGAGGATTTGTGAAGGTATAAAGAGGCTCTGTTGGTGTCATCCTAACAGAGTCCATTAACTTTCATTTCCACTCTCATACATTCTAAAGTGGGTCGTTAGTTTGGTGCATCTGGGTAACTGATCGGCTAATCTGTCTTTGATTTATGTGCAAGGAGAAGTGAGGATTTACCACAGGGCTCTGAAGGAATTGATTACTGACATGGTTAATTGGCTAAACCCACTGGTACACTGAGACAGGCTTATTGGAAATGTCAAATCAAGCACTTCATTTGCATTCATGATGTATGGTGTCTATTCTGGCTTCTGCCAATGCAGCATTAGGACACTGCGATGGAGAGGCTGGGGTTTCACGCTGCCATCGCAGACTTGCGACTGACCATCTGTCTTTGACTACTGCAGCTCGGAAAGTTTATGGACACTTGATTGCAGTGTTGGCTCTTTGCATGCTCACTTAAAATAGCAAATATTTGGATAGATGAAGGAGAAGTATGTGATTACTCACCATTATTTGCCGTGGCATATTAATTAACATCAATTACAAAGTGATTCAGTTTATTCAACCTAGCAATTAAACCTTGTGTGCTAAACAACATTAATATTTTGGTAGATTTGAATGTGATGTTTTTCTTTCTGAATATCATTATTAATTTATTATTGAATTCTATCACTTTATACAATTTTGTTGTGGATATGTATATTTGTATGTATATACAATGTATATACACATTGTCATTAAGAAACAGTAAATAGATATCACAATCCTGTAGGCAACATAACATACATGGGCGTGGAGTGAATCAATCAGTAGATAAGAACTTTACCAGTCAGTACAATTTTCTTACTAGCCAATTCATTAAAAATACTTATTTTTGCATGCTCTATTTAAAAATAGAATACAATAGAAACCTGCATATTACATATATACAATTACATATATACATATGTAATATACATATATTACATATTACAACACATTATAAAACATCTTCATCAGTTTGACAACACAAGCGCTGCAAATTCTCGGAACGCAAACAAACACAGAAACGCGCTGTAAACGCACGAACGCGCTGCAAACACATGAATGCGCTGCAAACACAGAAACGCGCTGCAAATAGCATGGACCACAACGGAAATGTTTCAGGGGGACCTCAAAAATTTACGAACCCATCTGGGACCTGATTATTTGTTCAGTGGCTTAGTCTAATAATAGCCAAAAGACCAATGAATCGTATGATCAGGTTGTTAAAATAAACAAAAAAACCTCATCTTTTAGTTCAGCGACAACACCTCTGCTCTGACCAAAAGCCACTGAACAAATAATCAGGTCCCAGATGGGTTCGTCACTTTTTGAGGTTCCCCTGAAACATTTCCGTTGTGGTCTGTCTATTTGCAGTGCGTTTCTGTGTTTGCAGTGCGTTTCTGTGTTTGGTTGCGTAGCGAGAATTTGCAGTGCCTGTGTTGTCAAACTGATGACGATGTTTTCTTAATGTGTTGTCGTTTTTTTCTGTTTGCATGTGTGTTCTTATGTTGTAGCGCGTTGAGCTCTCTCGGCCACCGTAGCATATAGCTTGTCTGTCCACAGTTGTAAAGCAGCAAGGCAGTGTAAAAAGCACTACATTTTAGAACAAAGTTATAGTAACACTTTAATTTGAAAACCGGTTGCTCACTATTAACTATTAGCATGCATATTACTGGTCACAATGGCCTCTAGTGGAGCCCTAGGACACTCTCATCACTTCACCTCACCTGGACTCACATTCCATTATGGACTCAACTTCCCATCATGCAGTGCACACCCACACCTGTTCACATTTTGTAATCAACACCTGCATCCAATTAACCACACCCATACACTCATTATCTCTCTGCATTTTACACTCACCAAACTGAGATCGTCGCAAAGTCTTGTATTCACTGGTGTTACATTTCCGAGCATTATTCCCGTGTTTGATTTCAGTGTTTTTGACCCTTTGCCTGTTTTGACTTAGTCTGATTGTTTGCTGCCTGTCTCGACCTTCTCGTCTGTTTATATTGACCAGGAATCTGCTCTATCTTCCTACTTGATAATGTTCAGTGCTTTGCTACAATCTGTATTGTTAAAAGCGCTATATAAATAAAAGTGACTTGACTTGACTTGACTATCTCCTCTTTTCCTGATTGCCTGTGATTTTGACCCTGCCTGCTGACCACCCAGTAAAGAGTTTATGCAAATGGATCCGCATGTCCCCGTCTCCTACGTTACATTACTAGCATATTGGCTGTTTATTAGTACTTATAAAGCACATATTAATGTCTTATCCTGCATGGCTATATTTTAGATCTTTAATCCTCCCATACCTAAATTTGACAACTACCTTATTAACTATTATTAAGACGCAAATTATGGAGATTATTGATTTAAAAGTCATAGTTAATAGTTGGTTAACGTAACCCTAACAATAATCCAAAGTGTGACCAAAATGGGTTCCTTGAAATTAACATTAATTGAAACTAAATCAAATCTAAAAACTTGACTTATATGACAGCTTGTTGCCAAGAAAGTATTTCTTATTTTCATTTTGTTTAACTGAATACAATAACTAAAACTAGATTAAATAAACTGAAATTAAAGTAAAAAAAAAAAAAAATACATAACTAAATATGTAAACATATATTAAAAAATCTAAATAAAAATGTGAAAATTGAATAGTAATTTAATAGTAACAAAATTACTAAGACTTTAAAATTTTGCTTTAAAAAATAAAATTAAATGTAAAAATAAAAATAATTAATTTTAGTATTAATAAAAATTATAACATTTTAGAATAGGGAACACTTTTTCCCAATTCCTAATTTGCTGCTTATTAATAGATAAGGTAGTTGTTAAGAGTAGGTATTGGGTAGGATAAGGAATGTAGAATAATGTCATGTAGAATAAAGCATTAATATGGGCTTAATTACGACTAATAAATGGCTAATATTCTAGTAATATGCTGCTTATAAGCAACTAGTTAAGAGGCGATAAAATAAAGTGTTACCATAAAAATTACAATAGTAGCTCATAAATAAAAAAAACACTCTCACGTCAAATGCGTGAGAGTTGGCAACTGAATTGTGGAAATGACTCACGATTCACTCTGAGAGAGTCTATTCACTCACTCAGTCGGATTCAAACCGCTGATAACTCATGAGGCTACGTATTTTTTGTGAAACTCATATGGTGGCTTGTGCTGAATTAATATCTTTTTTGTGTTCCAATTCATAAACTTCATATACTGGGCCCTAAAAATTGCACACGTATTCTAAAAAGTAAAAACAGTGACTCTTACAGTCTTTGTTTAAATCAGATATATTTGCGCTAACTCTGAAACCAGACTTGTCGGTTTGGATTAGATATTGTTCAATAAGCCCATGCTGATTTTGAACAATAATCATCAGGTGGATACAGACTGTAGAATTGCAGCATTCATCTTTACAATCACAGAACCTCTTAGGGCTCTCTCAGACAACAGGTTGTCATTTTTTGATCAATAGAACTCCTGCTGTGCAATTTTGCCTCTCACTTTTCACAACGGACAGGGCACCAGCCGCTTTAAATAGACTGTGTGTTCGCTAGTGTGTGTACAAAATATAGAAGCAAAAGCTATAATTTGCTGGTTGAAAGCTTTGATGCGCCATGGATGACAATTATGAACTAGAAGAAAAGTGACTAGTAGAACTTGATGATTGTTAATGTTTGCTGAATTACATGTATCTGTACCTAATTAATAACCTTAGAATGAGTTTATGTTTTGTACTTGCTGGTTGGTAATGGATTACATGCATTAAGAAAAAAAAAAAAACATCCAAAAATTAAGTATGTATGATTAGAATATAATACATTTTTGGGTTACACTAACAAGGTGTCCTTGTTACAGTGTAATATTAATTAACTACTAGTCATGGGAAGTTTGGAGCATTTTACTGACTTTGAGTCTCCTTCAGCAAAATGAACAAATCTTTTTTCAAGATATTTCGTTCGTTTCATTCATTTTAGCAAAACATAATTAAAATGTTATATGTCATATCTACTACTTTTAGAAAACGCTGATTACACAACAAACAATACAAAACTATAATGCTATGAGAAACAGAAAAGATTAAGTCATTGTTTACCTGGGTCTTCATTCTATGATTATGGTTTGAGTCATTCATTCATCACGTGACAACCCTATAAGCTTTAACCTATGCAGTATGAGCTGGAAAGAGAATTGATTAGCTCATCTCTCGAGTCTTCAGGTTTGAGTCATTCGTTCATCACGTGATAGCCCCATAAGCTTTATCCAATGCAGTATGAGCCGGAAAGAGAATTGATTAGTTCATCTCCCGAGTCTTTTGAACTAAAAAAAGAAACAGTACAGAACAGTATAAAAGTACAGAACCAATAGGATGTTGAGCATGCGCGAATGAACGGATCCCTCCCTGAGACGGCTCATTCTTTCCGAGTCACATTAAAGATTTATTCAAAATGAACAAATCATTCAAGAACGACCCATCACTATTAACTACGTGCACTTAATATATGGTAAGGGTTAGGATTAGGGTTTGGTTTAGGGTTACTAGCTGTCATGCCGTAGGCGTTTCATGTTCTATGTTTACCTTGTCCATGTGTTCTGTACGTTTATTTACCTGTCAGTTTCCTCATGTCTCTCATCTGTAAACTCCGCCCTCGTCATTAGTGTTCACTCCCTGCCAG
>JAUCMR010000150.1:102382-118357 GCA_032357425.1 Enteromius argenteus | reverse complement strand
TAAATAAATATTACAAAATAACAAAATAAAAAAACTGCGGACATTCTACCCTGAATTTCGTTTTATTTTTGTGACTTCGTGTTTTACAAGGTTTTATTGTGAGAGAAGGTCTAAATAAAAATAAATCCGAGCGATCGCGCCGGAGCATCTCGTGGGGAACATCTGTTATTCGTGCTGAATAGACTTAAGGTGCGTTTCAGTTTCTAACATTAGTTTTGTATGGACTTTCATATAGTCTTTATAATGAATGCCTTAGTCTATAATTTGTGTTTTATTTTATGATTTGCATTTTTTAGTTTTTACAGGAAAAAAAGTACAACTTCTAATTTGTCTAGCAGGTTTTCTTTAATAATGTAGCAAACAATTTTTTTCTAAATAGCCCGAGAAACATTATATAGTGTCTATCATGTAGGCTAGGCCTATTATTATTTTATTATTATTGCGTTGTTGGAATTTGAAATGAATTGCGAGTCATATCCTTAATGCATGGACTATTTTTGACACATTTTTTGCCCGATCCATTGGTTATTAGGCAATTTTGACAGAAAATCTTTCACATTTTTCAAACTTTTCTTTTCAAATTTTGATTGGTTTATATGACATTAAAAACTCCAAAAAAGCTGTAACCTATCCAGTTCATCTCAATCTCTATGTCTTATTTGCACGTGTTATAAAGAGAAGATTCGTCGATTTGAGCGCTGATTCTAACATACAGAAATTAGTCATAACATATAACTCAAAAGTCAACAGACCATCGACAGACTGTCTGTTTAATATAGAATTTGATCGATTTAAATTAAAATAGCTAGGTTGTTTTTGTTTCGTTGAATGTCTGTTTCTGAGATCATAAAATGTGCCCCCCAATGAAAACGAAATGCCCCACCCATCCTCCACGTTCAGTCGTGAGCTGTATTTATTTTTAATGCAACTTACTTGATTGCACAAGTAACGTTAGGTAGTGCAAAACGGCACCAGTACATCCATACCGGCCTTGGATATTTGTGGGTATTCCCTCTCGACTGAAATCCGAAACTCAGCCAGAGTCTTGAAAATTAAACACTGTTCATGGATGTCCTCTTTATGCACACAGCGGTCTCTTTCCGTACCTGAGACGATGGGCTTTCTGACGGTGGTGCTTCTCCGCTTTCCTCCGCTGGCCTATCTGCGTTGTAATTGGTCGATATTAACCAACGTTTTAATTTCAACAAAAATAATATCCTAAGCATAAAGCGATAAAATTACCTTCACGTTACGTGCACATGTGGAAAGTGTGATCATGATGCTGTAAATTGATTTGCTGCAACTGACGCTATTGATATGTCCTTATCTGTCGTACTCACCTTTTTTTTTTTGTGTAACTATTAACTACTATTTTTTATCTTTTGTTAGTTATGGATAAAATATGTTATTTCTAATAGTTAAAGAAATAAATTGATTTCTTGGAAATCATCTCGCGACCCCCCCCCAATGTCTCACGACCCCCCAGAGGGTCGCGACCCCTACTTTGAGAACCACTGACATAGACTGTTATTCTCCAGAAGCAGCACGTGTGGAGGCGGTAAATGACAACAACGCATGCGCAATGTTTCAGATGATATGGCAAGTGTAAACACATGAATCAGACATGGGTCACAATTAGGGAAAAAAAGTGTTTAATTTTCTTTGCGCAAAAAAAAAATATTCTCCTGGCGTCGCAAAAAGTGAAGTTTATTCACTGACAATTTACACCGAGTCCCACAAGACTCAATTCTTGCACCACTCCTGTTTAGCCCCACTAAGTCATATAATGAGAAAGAACCAATTTGCATATCAAGCAATTTGGGTGTCCACACTACACGCGACGCGACAGAATCAATCAAATATCACAGCTAATCAGAAGTGTGTGGGGACGGGCTCTCTCTGAAAGCGCACTGCTCTCACAACGAAATGGATACGTTTATAATCTAATTCATAAATATTAAACCTTTTTAACATCATTAAATGTACACACTGAGTGACTGATAACATCTCTGTTATGTAATACACTCGTTGGTTGGATTTTATTATTATTTTTTTTTATTATTTGTTTATTTACTATTATTATTTAAATTTTGTTATTTCCTTTCGTTTTGTTGTTGTTTTATGAGGGGCTTGAGGACTGCCAGTTTGAAAGGATTTGGGATGTGTCCTAAAGAAAACGGAGTTAACAAAGTCACAGTAAATTTGTGGGTATAGGGTTTAACATGTGGTTGATGCTTTACATGTCTAAATGTGTGTGGGTTTGTTTTTATGCACCATTAAACCAGGGTTAAACTGCATGTGTTTCTTTCTGCTTTAGACCTGATGCCACTAAAAAGTGAGAGTCAAGATCTAAGTGATATGGAAGAATATCAATATGAGAAACCTCATCAGTTCATGACTAAAGAAAAAGATTTTAACAACTCAAAGATTGAAAAGACGTCCTCACAAAATGAAGGAACTAGAAACATTAAAGACCACATAAAAGTTGAAACTGGAAAGAGCCCTTTCTTCTGCCAACAGTGTGGAAGAAGTTTCAGTGATGAACAAACCTTTAATAGGCACATGAGTCTTCACACTGTAGAGAGACCTTTCACCTGCCAACAGTGTGGAAGAAGTTTCATACACAAAAAAAACCTTAACAGGCACATGAAAAATCACACTGGAGTGACGCCTTTAACCTGCCAACAAAGTGGAAAGAGTTTCAGTGATGAACAAACCTTTAACAGGCACGTGAAAATTCACAACAGAGTGACGCCTTTAACCTGCCAACAGTGTGGAAAGAGTTTCAGTGATGAACAAACCTTTAACAGGCACGTGAAAATTCACAACAGAGTGACGCCTTTAACCTGCCAACAGTGTGGAGTAAGTTTCAGTGATGAACAAACCTTTAACAGGCACATGAGTCTTCACACTGTAGAGAGACCTTTCACCTGCCAAAAGTGTGGAAGAAGTTTCATACACAAAAAAAACCTTAACAGGCACATGAAAAATCACACCGGAGTGATGCCTTTAACCTGCCAACAGTGTGGAAAGAGTTTTAAACAGAAAAAACTCCTTGATGTCCACTTGAGTCTTCACACTGTAGAGAGACCTTTCACCTGCCAACAGTGTGGAAGAAGTTTCATACACAAAAGAAACCTTGACAGGCACATGAACAATCACAGAGTGTCGCCTTTAACCTGCCAAACATGTGGAAGAAGTTTCAGTGATGAACAAACCTTTAACAGGCACGTGAAAATTCACAACAGATTGACGCCTTTAACCTGCCAACAGTGTGGAAAGAGTTTCAGTGATGAACAAACCTTTAACAGGCACATGAAAAATCACACTGGAGTGACGCCTTTAACCTGCCAACAGAGTGGAAAGAGTTTTAAACAGAAAGAACTCCTTGATGTCCACATGAGTCTTCACACTGTAGAGAGACCTTTCCCCTGCCAACAGTGTGGAAGAAGTTTCACACACAAAAGAAACCTTGACAGGCACATGAAAAATCACAGAGTGACACCTTTAACCTGCCAACAGTGTGGAGTAAGTTTCAGTGATGAACAAACCTTTAATAGGCACATGATTCTTCACACTGTAGAGAGACCTTTTACCTGCCAACAGTGTGGAAGAAGTTTCATACACAAAAAAAACCTTAACAGGCACATGAAAAATCACACCGGAGTGACGCCTTTAACCTGCCCACAGAGTGGAAAGAGTTTTAAACAGAAAAAACTCCTTGATGTCCACATGAGTCTTCACACTATAGAGAGACCTTTCACCTGCCAACAGTGTGGAAGAAGTTTCATACACAAAAGAAACCTGGAAAGGCACATGAACAATCACAGAGTGTCGCCTTTAACCTGCCAAACATGTGGAACAAGTTTCAGTGATGAACAAATCTTCAACAGGCACATGAAAATTCACAACGGAGTGACGCCTTTAACCTGCCAACAGTGTGGAAAGAGTTTCAGTGATGAGCAAACCTTTAACAGGCACATGAGTCTTCACACTGTAGAGAGACCTTTCACCTGCCAACACTGTGGAAGAAGTTTCATACACAAAAAAAACCTTAACAGGCACATGAAAAATCACACCGGAGTGTCGCCTTTAACCTGCCAAACATGTGGAAGAAGTTTCAGTGATGAACAAACCTTTAACAGGCACAAGGAAATTCACACCGGAGAGACGCTTTCAACTTGCCAACAGTGTGGAATAAGTTTCAGTGATGAACAAACCTTTAACAGGCACATGAGTCTTCACACTGTAGAGAGACCTTTCACCTGCCAACAATGTGGAAGAAGTTTCATACACAAAAAAAACCTTAACAGGCACATGAGAAATCACAATGGAGTGAAACCTTTCACCTGCTAACAGTGTGGATAAAGAACAAACTTTTACACCCACATGAGAGTTCATACTGGAGAGAGACCTTTCATCTGCTCTGCATTGACCAATTTGAAAAAGTATGCCTCATTGATAAGAGGAATACGGTAACTTGCGTGTTCAGGGTGCTAGTGATTAGGTCATGTCAGCAGTGTGGCTCATTCTTGAAGCAATGTTTTCTCTGAAAGATTATTAGATTGACTTGCTCCTTTGGATCGCTGCATTTAACCATTGAAAGCACAGTACAGAATGATGTATTCAGTGTATGAGTATAAACAGTAATAGCACATTCTTGATTTAAAGGTCAGAAGCTGTAATTTACACTAGAAAAAAAGTTTCTTCTTCCACTTATCCAGGGCCGAGTCGCAGGGACAGCAGTCTAAGCAGGGACACCCTCTCCCCAGACACATCCTCCAGCTCTTCCAGGAGAAGACAGAGGTGTTCTCAGGCCAGCTGAGAGACGTAGTCCCTCCGGCGTGCCCTAGGTCTTCCCCAGGGCCCCCTCCTGATAGGACATGCCCGGAACACCTCCCCAGGGAGGCATCTGGAAGAGATGCCTGAGCCACTTTAGCTGGCCCCTCTCAATGTGAAGGAGCAGCGGATCTACTCCAAGTTCCCAAGTGATCGAGCTCCTCACCCTATCTCCAAGGAAGCGCCCAGCCACCCTACGGAGGAAACTCATTCTGGCCGCCTGTATCCGGGATCTCATCCTTTTGGTCAAGACCCAAAAGCTCATGACCATAGGTGAGAGTGGGAATGTAGATTGACTGGTAAATCGAGAGCTTCGCCTTGCAGCTCAGCTCCTTCTTCACCACGACAGACCGGTACATCTACTGCATTACTGCAGTGGATGCACTTATCCGTCTGTTGATCTCCCGTTCCATCCTTCCCTCACTCGTGAACAAGACCCCAAGATCCTTAATGGAATATTAAAAAATGGTGGAGTTTTCCTCTATGTTCTTCCCTCAGCTTAGACAAGTTGATGCATATCTCTTCCGTCTCAGTGCGTGCACTTAATTGCTCTTGGTTGTATTGATGAAAAGGAATCCATACATTATAGTTATCTTTTTTTTTATTTGCTTAAAAAATTGTGATGTTTTATTCTGTGTCACCATACTTTATGTAACTAGTCATGTAACCATCTTTAAATTGGGAAAATGTGAATGTGTTTGGTGTCTTCTAAATTCATCCCTGTTTGGATGATTAAGGAATGAATGGAGCTAAGGTAAATAGTGCCCCTGCATGTTAGAGGGATTCACTGCACGCACTGAGATGGGAGAGGTAAGTATCAACTCATCTAAGTTACGGGAAGAACATAGTGGAATACGGAAATATTTTCCTTTAAACTTTTCCACCTGAGACAGGAACTCCCCACCAACCTGAAGAGGGCAGGCCACCTTTTTCCAACTAAGAACCATGGCCTCAGACTTGGAGGTGCTGATTCTCATCCCAGCCACTTCAAACCCAGTAGGAGTAGGGACCCAACTTCTTAAAATTTAATTTACAAGTGTCATGTTTGTATTTTCATGTATAATGGTTTATTCATTAATGTATAATATGGTTTTATTTTTTAAACAAATCATAAGCTCTAATTCAGAGCGTCATAAGATTTTCAGAGATTTTACTAGAGCTTTCATCTACAAATAGTTAACACTGCATCTTTCTGGTTTGGCTTTGCATTTATTTTTTATAAAATTTTCCAACAAAACAACAGTGGTTCTGGTATCTTGTAACAGCAAGTACAACTACTGTATATAATACAACAATAAAGAAAGAAAATAAACCTAAAGTAAACCACAGTCACTGAGCATCTTTAAGAAGGTTCCAGCGAGAGGACCAAATGCCCCAAAACACCTCAGATTTTTTATGTAAATCATACGTTAATTTACATATGAGTAGTGTAGTCATCTGACATGTCCACATATTAATGGAAGGTATCTGGGTAGTTGAATAATTTTGTGAATCTCTTTCCAGTACATTTTAATTTTGTCACAATCACAGAATATATGCATCACTGTGCCAATGTCTACTTTACATTCAAAACATTACTGAGAACAATTTGGAAATATTCTATGGAGGTGAACTGGAGTTAGATAGGTCCTTTGAATAAATGTATAATTTTGTTCATGAACTGAAACACCTTTAGGAAAGATATTTGAACAGATAGAAAGCCACTCCTCATCACTAAAAATAGACCCCAGGTCCTTTTCCCATATTACTGTGCGTTCACACCGCCGGCGGCGAGAGCGTTAAAGTGGCCGGAAGTCATGCATTCTCAATTTGAGCCGGCGGCGAGCAGCAGCGTGGTGCGTCTTGGACGGCGAGAGCGTCAAGAGAGAGTTGAAATCAGGTCAACTTTATGGTAATGAGCTATGATGCGGTTCGGCGGCAACCAATCGGAATGTAGAAGTCCACCGCTTGAGCAGATTCCAGATAATGCAGTCCTGTAAACTTTGGTTCCGACCCTATTAGTTCCCATGCCCGACCACTATTAAGCAACGAAGAAGAAGATGAAGAATGTAGGAGAAATTAATAATTGCTGTGGCGGGTTTCCCAATAATTTATGACGTGTCCTTGATGGCGTATAGGGACATAAATAAAAGAAATGATGCATGGACCAAGGTGTCCGAGATTGTTGGGGTTCCTGGTGAGTTTCTAATGTGTGTTAACGTTATGTATTTTCTGAAAAAAAATTTCAAGCTGACTTTAGCGCCAGAGCATGCAAAGCTGCTGCAAAATATTCTGACATATCAAAACATATTGGATAACATAACCGGTAGGTTTCACACAAATTAATAATAATTAATAATTAAAGACCAAGACTAGTAAATGTCTCATACAATATTGAAATTTGACTAGCACCTAACCATGAACATAAAAATTACACACCACACAAATGGCTTTTAATTGAAAGAAAACATGTACTACAAAAAAGTTCTTTCCATCGATCAATTTCTTACTTTCACAATCAATATATTTCATGAGGTTAATTTATACCCTCCTTGTGGTCAGTCTGCACAAGATTAACAAGCTTGTTTGATTTGCGGCCCCTTTAAATACAAGACAAGCATTCAATCTACGTCAGAGCATCAGAGAGCGTCCAAAAATCTCTGTACAGCGTCTGCGGCAGGGCGGCCAGGGCGAATTTTGACGCTCTCGTTGGCGGCGGTGTGAACGCACAGTTACTCTTAATTTGGTTTGGACATTTTCTGTATTTTCTAGTTTGGGGAACAGACACAGTCTCTATAGTGTAATATCTAGGTGAAAGAATCTCTATGTGCTGAGAATTAACTGACTGTTGTGATGTGAGCCAGCTAGCAGACAGTTGATTTAGCCAGTTTGTCTGCTTCCTGACCTGGGCCCCAGTTAGTCAAGTATGAGTTCTAAGACTATGTGCCATATTTCTAGAGAGAAGAGCGGCACCACCCCAGGAGGGATGAAGACCATCTCTTTTCAACAGGTCAGGTCTGCCCCAAAAACTCGTCCAGTTGTCTATGAAACCTATGTTATTCTGCGAGCACCACTTAGACATCCAGCCATTGAGACCCAGCAGTCTTCTGTGTATCTCATCACCCCGGTAAGCAGGCAGGGCTCTGGCTTCCAGACCACATTGGACTATGGTGGCTGGTGTCTCTATTTTCACGTTCTGTACGTTCTGCCAATTACTAGAGCACTTTCATCCGGTTTCCCAGTGGGTGCGTCACTGAGTGGGGAGAACCAAGTGAAGGAAGAAAAACTCTTATTAAAGTGCATGTAATTGCAACCAATGTGTCTTTATCTAAAGTCTAGAATGGAGTTCAGGACTAGAAAAAGCAGAGTTGGAAAACACACACACGCACAGTACAATAATCTTCACTTCAAATGTTATGGTGCCCCGACATCTTATTAGCATCACAAATATGTATTAGCAGTATAAATGTGTCTCCGGTGTGTGTTATAGTGTTGCTCCAAAACTTGTTTTCTCTGTCATCTTCTTTAGTTCTACCCTTGTTTTTGTTTAGCTGACCCATGAAAATTAGTCATAGATGCTGAGTTTGTTTGCTGAAGCTTTGTGCCTCTACTGGATTTTTCAACAGCTTTGTAAGAATCAACAAAGCCGTTTAGGTGAAAGATGTGGACAGACGTTCTTGGCTCTACTGTGATTATTAATCGCAATGAAATAGAAAAAGAGAGATTTAGAGAGTCTGCATGAGCTGCTTATTTTCATCTTGCTCAGGTTTTACTTACCTTAGGCTTAGTTATTTACCGTGATTTCGCATTACCATCACGATGCAGACAATTCTATTTGATGATGTCGATCAGAATGCTAAATGATTTCTTGGAAAGCATTCTGTTTAATTTGTTCCATCTCATTTTCATTCCTGACTTCCTTTCACATCACAAGGCATTTCCTTTGGTTGTAATGATTTGTGACTCAAACTAGTCTGCCCATGTGAGTTATCTGAACCTCGGGTCACATTACTCCTGCATTTCTCTTTCAACAACATGTGCAATGGTGACTGAATACATTTATCCCACAGAACATCCATAAATCAGATATAAAAAAAAAACATTTCCAAAAAAGATTTGGATATACTTTGTATACTTTAGTGCTTTCAAATGAATAATCATGATTCATCACATCCAAAATAGAAGTTTTTGTGGTAACACTTTAGATACACTTGTTAAATATTACCTATTACTTTTCCCTCAATAAATTCTTAATTTGCTGCTCATTAATAATTAAGAATATAGTTGTTAAATTTAGGTATTGGTAGGATTAGGGATGTAAAATAAGGTCATGTAGAATAAGGCATTAATATGTGCTTAATTAGCACTAATAAATGTCTAATATTCCAGTAATATGCATGCTAATAAGCAACTAATTGGTTTAACGGTAAAACAAGGTGTTACTGTTTTTGTTTATAAAATATGTGTATGTACTGTGTATATTTATTATGTATATACAAATACACACACATACAATATATAATGTAACATTTACATATTAAATATATTTATGTGTGATCTAAATTATATGGAAATAAATATATACATGTAAAAATGTAACATGTATAATACATATGCTGTATGTATGTGAATGTATATACTGTATACATAATAAATATACACAACACACAAACACACACACACACACACACACACACATATTATGTAAACAAATATTTTTGGATAATTAATCGTGCTTGATCATTTGACAGCACTAATTATAATAAATTATATCTTAAAATGATATTTCAGATTCAAATATTTGATAATTATGATTGGCTTAGCAAATAACTGAAATGAGTTTAGATTGAAATACTTCAATTACTAAAACTAAAACTAAATACAAAAATTCAAAATCAAATTAAAAATGACTAAAACTGAATTGTTGTTATTTTTATTATTATTATTAAAATGAAAACAGAAAAGCTAATTAGCTATTTAGTACCAAAATAGTAATATATAAATAATAATATATAAATGATACAAAAATAACACTGGCCTCATATCATAGGCAAATCTTTAGAAGTCACATAAAGCATTTTATTCCCTAGTTCTTTAACTATCCATGTTTTGGTGTTTCACAAAAGCCCAAAATCAAAACACTTATCAGAAGAGCCTGTAATGTAACATGAAGAACTTTTACATCTCCAAAGAGCCATTTAGCAACGCAAGAGCCTGGTTGAGCTGGTCTCGATAAGAAGAACATAAGGAGCCACAAAAGAACCATTGAAGTCAAACCATTTGATGTGTCCAACACAAATCTGTTTAGTTGTTTGAAGTCTGAGCAACATCATAGAGATTGGCTGTCGGCCCATATTCTTAAATTTTCATTTAAATGGGACATTTCTCACCTTTTTGATGCTTACACCATTTGCTCCTCTCCATCCTCAGTCCTTGTTAATTGAAAATGGCGCTCATCTCATGATGATGAACTTCAATTCGCTGTCAAAATGTCATGATGGCCATGAGTGTGAGAAGTGTGAAATCCTTTCGGTATGTGTAGTACTTTACTGTTAATTTATTCACTCTGAGTTCATCCGAGATGTAGCTGATGTTTTTCTTTTCTGTAGAAAAGTAAACAAGATTTTTAGCCGAAACCATGATACTTGCTGATTCGTAAAATGCAAGTCAGCAGCTGCTGGTTTTTGAAGATTAAAAATAAATAATTAAATAAATATATATAAGGAACACAATTATATCCCCTTGGCTCATATTGAGGTCTTATGAAGTAAAACAATAGGTATACGCAAGAAACTGGATATCTGAACATATCTAAAATGACATTTTTAACAGATATTAAAACAAGGCTATAAGGGATTGAGGTGTGTGTGTGTGTGTTCAGTAGATTGTTCTGTTGATTAACAACATATCACTTGTTGATGAAATGTCTTTCTAGGAAAAAAAAGTAGACAGTCAGTGGACTCCAGCATACATCTTGGCGATATGACTAAAATCTTATTTTAATCATAATATTAATTTGTTGACTAATTAATCGATTAATATAAATGATACATTTACCACAATAACCAAACAGTAATTAAGAACATTTTATTAAACTTGCAACTTTGCCATTCAGTAATGTACCATAACAAAAGTATAAATGTAATTTATGTAATTTAATTTATGTAAAGTAAATAAAAAGAAAATTATAAAAGTCTGAGAAGTAAGCAACATATTTAAACAGACATCTTCAGCATGATGAAAGAATGAGGACTTCATTACTGAAACTCCAAATGAAATCCAAATTTCAATGTATTTCTTTTTTTAAAGCAAAATAAAGTGCAACAGAGTGCAAGCAAATGTCCATCTCATAGTCCAAATCACTGAAATCAAAGTTCACTATTGTGGTGTAGGAATGACAAGATATCCACATTTTCTAGTCTACTTGTAATGAAATTATATATAAAATTGTAAGGAGTATTGTTTATTTGACCATTAGCACAATAAGATGCAAAAGTGATCTGAATTCACAATCGTTAAGAGAGCATTGAGATTTTTTTCACTGCTTATTGCGTTTAATAAGTTTATTTAACATCATGCAAGCATGCATGTTTCTTTATCATTCTTAGGTCAGGTGTATATAACTTTTAAGTAGCACTGTGCTACACAGATATATTTGCATACTGTGAAAAATCTTTAACAAGAGGTGCTTTGTTTACGATTTTGGATTTGATAAGCGTTTTAATTCTCCACAGATTCTGAGCTGGGCATGACAACAGTGAACCGCTGCCTGGACGCGGCCAAAGCTTGCAACGTTGACGATGTGTGCCAGAAACTGCGCACTGAGTACGTGTCAACATGCATCAAGCCCTCCACCAAGTCGGGTTTGTGTAACCGATCGAGGTGCAACAAGGCGCTGCGGCGGTTCTTCGACCGTGTGCCTCCGGAGTACACCCACGAGCTGCTCTTCTGCCCCTGCAGCGACATGGCCTGTTCAGAGAGACGGCGACAGACCATCGTGCCCAGCTGCTCCTATGAGGGAGAAGATAAACCCAGCTGCCTTTCCCAGATGAGGATCTGTAAGGCCGACTATATTTGCAGGTCAGTTTGAGAGGCTCGGACAACCACGTATGCCGTGGGCAGCCAGATTAAACAACTCACCTTGCATTCACTCTTTTCTCCGGGTAGAGAAAGCCTTGACTTTTCTGTAGCTGTCTGGAGAAAAGAGAGCATGCACGTATTACTACTGATAAGAAAAGAGCTTTTCTTCACATTCCTCGTAATCCGCGTGTGTATAAATGGGCATTGGACAGACAAATTAAAGCTACGAGACCCTGAAATGTTCTGGTCCAGATAAAACCTCACGATTGTGCATTAAATATTGAACAGTGCATGGTTAGATGAAGTCAAATTCAGTCCTCACTTATACAGCAAAGTCACATGCACTGCTATTCAGTCTGTTGCTTTATATAACCAAGAAAAAGCCATCTGTTGATGATTAATTGGTATTAGAGATGGGAGCTAATCAGTTCTGCTATGAAAAATAATATTTGCTTGCAAAGGCAGCATTTTTGACTTCCAGTGGGTGATTAACCAACTCAGATACGTTAGTGAATGACGTCAAGAAAAGCGGCACGCTATGATTATGATGATGACTATATATTTAAGACCTTGTCAGGATATTGGCATTTAAGTCAGATATGGTCTATTCTGGTAGCATCGCAGACAATAGGGACAACAGTGCTAACTGCATAATGGATTATGATTTAACATTTGAAGTATAAGAGGAACTCTTGTTAGGTATAGATGTTTTCTTTATTGTTAATATTAACTCTCTCCCTGTCAGCATTTTTCAGAATTTTCACAAAACTTTCATAATTTGTTATATAAATATCTGAAAATGCCAAAATTATTTTAATCAACACTTGAATGTGGATAAGTTTCATAAAAAGCAACAGTCTGGATGGATCAACATTTCATACAGTGACGTTACTCAGTTTTGACTTATATGCTGGTTAATGTTTGATGATCACGTTATTTTTAGTGCTGTCAAATGATTAATTGCAAAAATTCAGTAAAAACTGTAATATTGTGAAATATTATTACAATGTAAATTAACTGTTTTCTATTTTAATGTATTTTAAAATGTTATTTATTTTTGTGATGCAAAGCATCATTACTCTATTCTTCAGTGTCACATGATCTCTCAGAAGTCTGTAGTTACATTGTGTACTAAGAACTACGAAAAAAGAATATTGTGATTTTCTAGGCCGATATGGCTAGGAACTATACTTTATATGTCGGCGTAATAATCAAGAAATGTTGCTGCATACCATGGCTGCAGTAGGCACGGTAATATTACGCAGCGCCTGAAAATAGTCCCCAGCACTTTCAGTGGCAACTTCTTATTTTCTGTTGGTCTTAGTACATGATGTATCTATGGAAGTCAAGTTTTAAATAGGAAAAATATCAAAACTCTTTGGCGTAACTTAATCAGATTCATTGATCTATGCTAGAGCTGACGATTCCGGATAAAATGAGAATCACGATTTTTTTTTTTGCTTAGAATAAAGATCACGATTCTCTCACGATTCTGGAGAACTTTTTTTATTTTAAAGATTTACCCCTGAACATTATGTTATCAAACAGCAGTAAAACAACAGTAAAATAATGCATAATACTCTTTGCTTTAAATTTAAAGAAATGTAATAAAAAATAATGTAATAATGTTAAGAAAAAAAATCACCATTAAACATTAAGTAAACATAATTATACATAAATATAATTTATATTATATTTTATAGATGTGCTTATCGATGTGAATTGATGTGCGACAAATTATATATAACCCAGCTAGTGCATTAGAGTAGTGAGTCCTTTCTATTTTTCCAGAGCCCAGAGGCCTATTTGAACCCCCAAACGGATGTATTAATTTTACAAAATGATTAAGGTACAGTAATTTAGCCTATTCAATCTAGCCTTGATTCAGCTGCTGCAGTATAAAAGCACAGTTGGCGCGCGCTGCTCCTGCTCTGCATATGCACGCTTCCATGCTGCTTCCGTCTGCGAGACTGAACGGAACGCGGAAAGTGAAGTATACCCGGGCTGACGCATGCAGTGTGAAACCGGCGTAATAAGCACATCTGGCCGCTGCCCGCGCAAAACCACATGTGACGGGCTGTGAGAGATTGCGTGTTATCTCAAGATCAGGCGAGTTATGCTCATCTCCTGTCCTTGAAAATATAATTGGCTGAATCGTATAAATGCTGGATTAAGATCGTGTGGGGGGTCGAATCGAGATCGCGATCTTTTAACGATTAATTGTGCAGCTCTAATCTATGCTAAGCTAAAGCTAAAAGTGCTACAGCCAGAACCTGAGATTGTGTGAATGGATGCAAAAACTGTAAAACTCAACTCTAGGAGAGTTGAAAAATGAGCCTATTTTCAAAAAAATGTGTGGTGTTCCTTTAAGGCCGTCAAATACAACAAACAAAACTCTTTTAACTTGACATTTTTGTCTTTAAAATGTGGCTCTCATGTGTGAGAGGCTTCGAAAGACGTGAGCGCAATGGTAATACACATCATACAAAATCAATAGAAAAGTAGCACATTGTGAACGGCCCCTTAGTCATCGGTGATTCTTCTTCATGATTATGTCTGCTTGGCTGCTGTCCATGCATATACGGTTGTGCTTGTTCTTCAGGTCCCGTTTGGCCCAGTTTCAGTACGACTGCCAGCCAGAAGAGCAGTCTGCCACTGGCTGCAAACAGGGCAAATACGCAGCATGTCTCATTGCTTACACTGGACTGATAGGTGAGTACTTTAAAGCTGTTTTAGACAATTGTTCTGCAAACTGGAAAGGGAATTGCATGCATGACTGTGGCTGCCCATTAAAACAGGAGCAAGGCTAATGCAGTTGGTTTGGAGAGTGATACCTTGTTATTCCCTTACTCAGAGAAACACCTGTGTGTCTGTGATGAGAGACTATAAAACTACCCAGGCACTTTTAAAGTCATGGAGAGATTGATTTCACTTCCAATAAAATAGATTGAAAGCAATATTTTTTATGAGGCTTTCTGTTACATAGAGTCTTTTTTGTTTGTTTAGTTCTGCTTCATGCTCATTTGCTATATATTGAGCAAACAGAATCCCTTTTAAATAAATCTCTTTTTAAACAAAACGATCAATTCGACCGACATACTTCTGATGGGAAGTTTGATTTTCTAAATACATATATAATATTAAATGTTTATACACTGGCGGCCAAATGAGTCTTGTCTGCTCACCAAGGCTGCAAAATACAGTAAAAACAGCAATACTGTGAAATTTTGTTACAGTGCAAATTAAGTGTTTTCTATTTTAATGTATTTTAAAATATTATTTATTTCCATACATCTGTTATGCAGTGCTATTTTGTGTATTGATCAGATTATGGGGAATCACAAATGTCTACATGCATTTTGGTATCGCAGGCAGCTCGATAACACCAAACTACATGGACAACTCCACATCTGACGTGTCTCCCTGGTGCTCGTGTTCAGCCAGCGGGAATCTGAAAGATCAGTGCATGGAGTTCCTGGACTCTTTCACCAACAACGTCTGTCTCAGTGAGTCAAAGCTCCCGTACTGTACATCATCTATGTCAGCCATCATATCTGTGTCCATCATGTGATATGTGATGTAAAAGGACTTTGCATTTGTAGTCTGGCAGAAAGAATCTGTGGTTATTGTCAGTCAACACTGTAATGTCAGAGCAGAATCACAGATCTTAGGGCTGTCCAGCTGATTAATGCAGCACTGTTAACACAGGTTCAAAATTACATTATAAACCAAGGTTGTAGAATTTAGTTGGTATGCTCAAGACATGTCCCTACCATTATCCAGCGACTACTAAATTGTCACTAGCAATAATTTTGATCAAACAATGTTTAGATAATTTAGCTTTCAAGGATATAGACTTAATAGGAGGGCAGAGTAAGAACATGTAAGGTATCTGAAATGTTTAAAATATGCATGTGCACAGTTTATATACGTTTTTTCCTCTTTAACTTTGTTGTTAAACTTAATGTATAAAATCAACAGCTAAAAATATCCACAAAATAAAACGTCTAGGTTACGAACGTAACCCACGTTCCCTGAAGGAGGGAACGGAGACGTTACATATGGGAGCTCGCCAGA
>JAUCMR010000150.1:47003-67532 GCA_032357425.1 Enteromius argenteus | reverse complement strand
CCTGCCCCGACCTGTTTTTGCCTGTCTTTGGATTACGATTTTGCCTGTCTCTGAAATATCTGCTTACCGTGTACCGATTTGTTACAGTATACATAAGACATCATGCACAGTACACTTACTGTACAATTTTCAACATTTTCCAAAAGTTAAAAAAAATCCTGATAAGTTTCCAAAGATTGTAGAAAATTTCCAGAAACTTGCCAGAAATGTTCAGCCCCCTTGCAACCCTACTAACAGTATGTCTGATGTTAAGTCCAAGAAGTAAGGCCAATATAATTAATTAAATCCTGCAATGGTGTTGCAGTATCACGTCTTGAGAGACACCAAGCTTTTATTGGTCAAAAGAAAAAAGATAATTAAATCAGTAAACCTCAAAAAAGAAACAAATGCTTGATTGCTGATACTTTTTGTGCTTGAATATGTAGGATAATATGTAGCATAGCCGCGGGAACATTTTTTATCTGGGGGGTGCTGGGGCTTGATTTTGCAGGGTGGGGTCACGTTTTTTTTGTCAAAATCCTATGCACAGCCTAAACTCTTATAGGCTTGATTAACATACAAATGAAGACGTAGCCTATAGGCAAACCAATTTGTGATTTTAGATCAATAATGTTTTCTTTAATATTTCTATTATTTAAGGGGATTTTACAAAATATTAACATCGCTGATAAGCAAAACTTTTGGTTAATGCACTTTAAAAGTGCAGATGTACCTCTGTGTGATGTAAGAGATTAATTCATCATAAACTGCAGCACATCACTGACCATAGCTTATAATATTTTTGAATATTTATGGATTGTGCTCAAAGGTGCTCCACGCATTCTGTTTATCATTATTTACAGGCTTCCAAAATACTCTCCAAGACTTTGTTGAAGAGTTCACAGAACTGCTCAGTGATTTCCTCAGAGTTTGATTGTTTTGCTATTTCAGGGTATTTTAATATTCATAAAGCAGAAATATCCACAGAAAAAGCATTATGATGTGCGTAGTTAATAGATTACATTAGGCTACAGATTAGACTACAGTTGTTTGAGTTCATTTGACCTGAGACTAGAGTGCATTTAAAAAGTAGTGTTTATTGAATTTGACCATCTTCAGAAGCGAGAAAGCTTTGAAAAATGGCTCATAAAAAGAAGAAGGATGTGAATGGTTTATACAGAATTCTGTGTGAAGGGGAGATGTAGGGACACGGGCTGCGAGGCGCACAATAAAAATACAACCGCACTCAACTCTTAAAAAAAAAATGTGCTTCACGTTGCCATAGAAGAACCTTTTTGTCTAAACAGTTCCACAAAGAACCTTAAACATCTGAAGAACCTTTCTGTTTCACAAAAAGTTCTTTGTGGCAAAAGAAGGTTCTTCAGATTATAAAAAGGTACAAAAAATATGGTTCTTTAAAGAACCTTTGACTGAATGGTTCTTGGTAGAACCAAAAATGGTTCTTCTATAGCATCGCTCTGAAGAACCATTTGAAGCAGCTTTATTTTTAAGAGTGTAGGCTATAAATTATGGTCAGTTTAATAAACATTTACAGAAAAGTATCTTGGGGAAAATCTTTCCTTTTGGGCAAAAGGAAAATCTCAAATCCCTGTGGCAGGGGGGTGCTGCAGCCCTGCACCCCTAGTTCCCATGGTCATGTGTGTGAGAGAAAGACAGAAACTGACCAATGTTGTGACAAAGCCAGATCCAGATGGCACGCAGTTTGTCTAAATCACTGCTTGCCCCCTCTGTGATTGTCTGGGTGATTGCTCGCACCGAAAAGATCTTCTTGATTCTGAGCTGAAAATTACAAACCCAAATAAACATGTATTAAGCTATTTGCTCCTCCAAAAACAAAGACACTCTCGTAAGATATCTGATCTCTCTCACCTCTCTTCCAGCATTGATTGCATGTGTGTCAATCTTGTGGAAAACCTCAAGGTTTGGTATTAGGTCTCTTTTCAGTTTTCTTTTGGGATTGTTTAATTCTAGTTTTCTTGAGGAAGTGGTTGATGATTTCCTTGAGTCGTCCTCTTGGGTCATTGTGTTCTTCCTCTTCAATCTATTAGTACCATTTTCTTGACTTTCTCTGTGTTTATCCAGTGACCTCTGTTCATCACTATCCATTACTATCCCCTTTTTAGACACAGAACTCTTGATTGGCTCCTTTGCATTGACTGATTGAGGTCTTGCTGTCATTTTACCTGTTTTGCCATCAGTGAATGATGACTTACTGGTCTTAAAACTCCACTCTTTAAGCACGACAGCATCTTCCTTTGGGATACCTTCAGCCTGTCCTTGTTTGGATTGAGTCGTCTTCACAGTTTCCTTGCAGTCTTGTTTCATCTGTTGCTCATGTCTCTGGTTTGGCTGTGAGGTTAGAGTGTGTACAGGGGGCTCCCCTGATGCCGTGGAGCTGCTGTTGGTCTTTTTGTGGCTGTGGCGGTCATTGCGTTTAGTGTAGAAGCAATTAAAGCATTTCAGCTTTAAACAAATCTTTAAACACATCTTGTCCTTTACTGTTTAGGCTTTAGACCTGAATTAAGATGATACCACAAACTGTGGAGCTTGTTGACCAGAGGTGTGCTATTACTTTCCGATGGAGTTACCTGGTGGTGAATGGAGAAAAACAAATAAATAATTTAGTTTCCTAAACAATGTCAACTGCTGATTCCAATAAGTTTAAATAAATAACCTGTTGAGTGTTTGCAGGTAGAAGTTTACATTTTCACAGCTTATTTTTTAAGTAAATGGCTAAATTAAAATAACTGTATTTATTTAAATGCTTGAAAAGTTTGCCACTTGAAAGTTTGCTGAGGCCCCCGGTTATGAACCATTTCTCTAAAGCATCATATAGAGAGGCTTTGCACAGGCAAGCATTTAGAAAGAAGATACTGTACATGTTATTTACAATCAGAATCTGTGAACTGATATTCCCAGAATTCCCTGTTTGACACTTCACATTTGCAAGTGTTGTGTGTTACCGTGATACATACATACACCTGTATCACTACTTGTAATGAACTTTGACTCTTTACATGGCATTCTCTTTAACTACCTGTGTTATTATGGTGGTTCTCAATATATGTTAAAGAGACAAAACAGTAAGCAGTGTGCGTTGTTTAATTTACTGGTCTACGTGCAATTATTTTTGTTTATAAATTACAGTTATATACTGTAAAATGTAAAGTTTGTTTACATTTTCTGTTTTCTTTTTTTTTTTTGTGAAAGAAAAGTTTTTAGTGAAAGATTAAAAACCCAAAGTACTCAAAGCTCAAACACAATACAATATACAGAAAAAAATATGCTCTGCCACATGCAATTTATAAAACACAAAATAAAATTACAATTAAGAAACCATCCATCAAATATATTCGCTATATTGTTGTTAATGAACATCTTAACAACAAAATGGCTCTTTAACTGCCATGAATAGCCAGTATAACTAATAAATGAAAGAAAACAGCAAAAACCCTCCTTACCTTTACACAAGGAGACAGAACTGAGGCTAAAGAACAACTCCACCCTTGTAAAGGAGGATCACACAACAATAAAACACTCGTAAAACACAGTTTCCTCATAACGCTGGGAGAACACATTATATCTTCTCTACGTCATATGCATAATTATAACAGAGGGCATATTTTGAAGGTTTTAAAACAGCCAAGCAACCCAAAATAATCAGTTTGGTTCAAAATAAATACAACGGTTGAAATTAAATCCAGTATAATTACCAAAATGCCTTAGAGATGGCAAACAGAAGAAATTCCTAAGAGCATTACTATAACTGTATTATATCTGTACCACACTGACAGGTGCTTTTAGAAATGTTTGCCATTATGCTCTTGTTCTCAGAAACATAGCACTGTGGTAATCACATCTTTTCATGAAGGTGCTTTAATAACTCTTATCTTCCTCAGTGTATAATGAATAAATGCACTTCTTACAGGTATGGCAATTACCGGACCAGAGAAAGTAATTTAGTTGGCTTGCATCCAGAATAGTATACATTTCATGTATTTACAGCTAAGAAATTGATTTTAGCTAATTGGCAAAACAAAAATGTTATATTAAAGGAAATACATTTCTGAGTATACATCAATTTGTAATTAGTTGTTTCTAGGAATCAGAGTAAAAGTCGTGATGCGAAAGACAAGATGCTGATATAGAGCTCAGATGTCAAAGCCATCCTATTTTTTAATGTATCTAAACCCGAAGCGTGAGGGGAAAGTGAAACATACTGATGATTTCTGATGATTTTATAGGGAGGCTGGAGCTAGCTGCTACGTGTTTTACCTCAGTGAATATTTCTCAGGATAGGTTTATTTTTGAAAGCCCAAAACCCTGTTATTAAACTGTTATTACATTGTCATGCTGTATGGGGTAAGTAACAATCAAACATCCCATCAAATAATTAATGCAAGCTTTCCGGCTTACTTTAAAACAGTTATGAAACGAAAGAATTTTAAAAGTGTAAAGGTTACACAGCAATATCAAATTCAGTACTTTATGGTTACTGAGATAACAGCCCAGAGTCTCACCTTTACCCTGTTGCATAAAATAAAAATGATGAAGAACTGACATGCAGGATATATAGTGGCTATAAAATATGCTGTATACAAGCATTGCTTTTCTCTGGAATCACTTTGAATGAAAGCTTATAGCTTAAAACCTCTACACCAAGGGTTGGGGAACGTCGGTTCTGGAGAGCCTGGAGAGCTGGAGAGCTAATCAAGGTCTGAACGATTACTTGGAAGCTACAGACAGGTGAGTTTTAATTAGGGTAGGAGCTGAACTCCGCAGGGCTGCGGCTCTCCAGGACCGATGTTCCCCACCCCTGCTCTACACTGTATGTATTTTGTGTCCTGTTCTTTTGAATCAGTGTAATGAAATGGCTTTGTATGTTACTGTATGCTCTTCCATCTGCTGAAATATACACATATGCACACTGCACTGGGCTGGGATGTGTATGACCGGATAATAAACCTAAAAATACTACAAAGCAGCTCATATTGAACAGTGCAGGACTCTCTGTCAACCACTGATCATTTTGGTTTTTTGCATAATTTTCAAATCACGCTGCATAGCATGATCACCAAGTTTTGTACCGTTCCTGTGCCACTTTAATTAAAGAAATAGTTCACCCAAAAATTACAATAAGCTAAAAATGTGCTCACCCTCAGGCCATATGAGATCTAAATGAGTTTGTTTCTTTATCAGATTTGGAGAAATGTAGCATCACTTGCTCACCAATGGATCCTTTGCAGTGAATGGGTGCCGTCAGAATGAGAGCCCAAACAACTGATAAAAACATCACAATAATCCACACCACTCCAGTCCATTAGTTCTAAAGAAGTAAAAAAACTGCATGTTTGTAGGTTTAAAGTGTAAGATAGAAACCAAAGATATTTTTGAAAAATTCATGAGAATAACAATTCATACTAAACAGAATGTCAAGACTGCATACAGTATATGAACATGATTTTCCATTACATTCAATGAAAATCAAAATAATCAGACAATTTTAACAGCAACATTGTATTGCACAATTAATAGTTACATCATGTTTAGATCTAAAATGAATATTATTGCACTGGTTAAATGCTGTGAAAAAATATGTAAAACAGAGCACAAGATTATTTGAAGAGTTTATATGCAAAAACTGTTTTTTCATTGTGTATTCCAACTAATTTCAGTCAAACTGCATTTGAGTTATTTTAATAAGGTAAGAAATAACAACAACAACAACAACAAAAAACACATAACATAATAAAAAACATGAATTTTGAAATAAATAAATGAACAGATTTATCTGTTTTTGCAAGTAAACTCGTAGTTTATTCATTAATTTTTACACGTTTTACCTGTATTCTAAATGTTTGCCTTTTATTGCATTGTGTTTTAGGATTAACAGAAATATCTATACAAGCACGTTTGTCTTTACACTGCCCTGTCTTATATTTCTAAGTTTCTGTTAAAATGTATCATTGTAGCTAAGTGTTTGAGGTTGTCTGTTAACCTGCAGGAAAGTTTACCCATTACACAGATCCGGATCTTCTTCACACAGCGGTGAAATGGCAGAAGTCTTGGTAAGCGGTTTGACTGCAGGTAGGAGACACACACACCCTAGTTTTATAGGTGGTTGCTGATAGCTGTCTTTGTGTAAAAACTATTTTTAAAGGTTCAGGGAGAGCTACTTACTTACTTATATTCATGTACAGGGGTATGAAATTACTTTTCCCCCAATTTCCTACTGAGTTGGGGACAAAGTGTAACCCGTTCTACATATTGCAACATAAAAATAAATGCACATATATAACATTCAAGATATGTAAATATATCCTGTGTTTTATTTGTTAGCTTTATTTGTTTATCCGGTGCAGTGGTAATGGTTGACTGCAGTGTATATGCATTAACTGAGCTTTTCCTTGTCTTGATTGAGAATTGAATTTTATACATTTTCACTTGACTTTACACAGTGAGTCAAAGTTTTGCAGTATCTGTTTGACTGTAAACCCTAACAAGTTGAATTTATTTTAAAAATCGCTCCCTCAAATACACTGTGTCTCACAATGAATGTAGATGTTTTGAATGTTTCCTGAGGACTACATGTTTCAATTAATGAAAACACTAGGGTTTAAAAATGTCTGTTTTCAAAGAGAAATCAGAACATTTTTCAACAGGTAGGCTTTAGTGCATGCACTTTAAATCATGGTAAGTAATTTTGTATTAATGGTAAGTGATTTTTTTTTATTTTTATAGCACCTTTCTAAAACAAACATTACAAAGTTATTTACATCCAAAATAAATAAATAAATCAAACAGACATTAAAAACAGACAACCAGGTACTCAAAAACAGAATAATATAGACAAGAACATATACTGTAGTAGAACAATAATCCATGTCTCTACAAAAATCCAGTGATTACTAATTTTGATTAAACAATTAAACATATGTGTATATAATCACTTTTTTTCCACATTTGAAATATGTCATGCAAGACCAAAAAAAAAAAAAAAAAAAAATCCTGCAGATGTAAGCATTATGTTTTCAGTTTAGTTGTAAATGAATTACTTAATGCCAAACAGTCCATTATGTAAAACACTAAAAGTTTCATGACTGTTAATGATACACAAAAAGAGTTATATAAACAGAGTTATATAAATATCTTAAATTAACATTAGCGGTATTCTCAGGCAGCCTCAGAAGGACTAGTACAGGAAGGACACAGCCTTCAAAATAGGAAGCATTTTGTTCAGGATATACAGGCAGGTTTGTTGGAAGTTAAAAAAACAAAAAGTGTCTCTCTTCAGGAGGAGGACTGAACAATGAACAGCTTAAAGATAGTCTGTGTAATAAATGCAGATGATCTTGAATGGCATTGATTATCTTTAATATCTAACGCAGTGGAGTGTCTCTGTATTTCATGCATATTATTTTTCTTCTTTGAACTCTAAACTCAAGAAGTGTTTGAGTGCCCAAAACTACATATACTAAAGAGTGCTTTTCAGAGTCTGCTCTGGCTATCAGGCCAGCATTCATTTTTAATCTGACTCTCAGCACTGCACATTTGTATGTTAATCTCTGCTAACGAGCTGATGATCAGATCTGTGTCAGGAAGACATAGAAAATGAGTAGTGCTGAGGGTCCAGAGGAGTGAAAACCACTGCTGTAAATAAGAACCAGTCTGGTTTAGTAAGACACTTGGAGTTCGTGGCGCTGCAACGGTAGAGGGCACTGTTGGCATTCACTAAAACAGACAGTCACATAGAGAGGATTCTGCAGCTTCTTGTTAAGTTATTATTCCTCATATATTTTTGAGCCTTTCACGTACAGACTTTGATAATCTTTTTTTTTTTTTTTTTTAATATGAATTAATGTTCAACTAAAATATAAAATATGGCATATCTGATGTGAGAATCCTACGTTGCTATTTAGGATAAGTGCAAACAGTGATTGATTTGATTTGCACTAAATGCAAATACTGGCATATAGTTGATACTATTTGCACCTCAGTTTAATATATTATATTATAAAAACAGAATGCCGTAATAGCATAAACAGTGAGTGCTTTACTTCCACTTTTATGATATTTACTTATTTTTCATTTAAAGTAAATACTGGACTGATTTTTGAGATGCCACCCTTGGTTTGCATGGTTGGAATGAGATATTGATTGAATAAAAATATATATATTTGAGGTTCCAACAATTCATAATGCAAGTTACTCAAATAATGAGCATTAGCACTTTTTAGGAACTCTCTCTTTTCAATTTACCTGCTGGTTTGCTCTTAATGCAGTTATTATTACAAGTCAGATTTCTTATTTCTCCAGACTCCAGTCCAGTGCTAGTCACAAAACCTTATGAGCAGCTATGAGATTTAGCTATTTGTTTTGCAATGTCTTGTTATTCGGCGTGAGATTTTGTTGGGAAGCATGAGACTGTGAGGGAGAGTCTTAAAATCCCGAGAGATGGCAGTGAATGGGTGCCGTCAAACTGAAAGTCCAAACAGCTGATAAAACATCACAAAAAGTAGCCCACAGCACTCCAGACCACCAGTTAATGTCTTGTGAGGTGAAAAGATGTATGTTTGAAAGAAACAAATCCATCAAGACTTTTTAACTCTAAACCTTTTTCTTCTGGCTACAGTAATACATAATAACACTTCCTCCAGTGAAAAAGTTCATCTCCTGTTGTCTCTCACATCAAAATCCACACACGTATTTGTTTAGAGCTGTTTTAGACAGTTTTTACTTGCACAGCATGCTTGATGTGTACAGATTTCTCTCCTGATTCAAACAAAACCACTGGAGAAAGCAACATTATGGATTTTGGCATTTTAGTAATTAGCAACGATTTTAAGTTAAAACATCTTTATGATGGATTCATTTGCATACAAACACTCTTGCCTTTTCAAGATGTTGACTGATGGCCTGGAGTGGTGTGAATTATTGTGATGTTTTTATCAGCTAATAAGGCTCTCATTCTGAAGGCACCCATTCACTGCAGAGCACCCATTACTGAGTGTAATGCCAAATATAACACTACATTTATCCAAATCTCAACCTAGGCTCACTGGAAATAACAAAACATCGCAAATAACAAAACAGCGCAAATCAGCGTAAGAATAGCATGGCTGCATCAGTGAGTCCACTTTTAAACTCTTGCATTTGTTAACACTTTCAGGTAGGTTTAGGTGTGGTGTAAGGGATATTTCCAACATGACAGAGCATTAATCTTTAGTGACACTCACTAGATATTGGAATTCTGAACGGCCACAAAACGTACCTTGAGCAGCATTATAAAAACACTGCAATACATACCTGTACCACCTAATATAAACGTGCCATGGTTACGTATTAAACATGTGTTTTAGCACCACTCTCTGGACATTTCACTTTGAAACTGCGGCAAAACGTGCAATAAGGTACATAATTACGGGGTTGCAGAAATGTATGTAGAGGCACGTATCCAATGAGCCTGGGTTGCCAAATCTACAACTTGAATGGCCCGAGGGTGAGAAAAATTCAATCAGATTTTCATTGTTTGGTGAACTATTACTTTTGCACAATACATAATTTGAGATGTTGTTAAATGTCAGTATGGTGACAATAACTTAATAACGTAAATAAATTAAAAACATTGTTAGTACAGTATAAACATTTTTAGTGAACAAATGGAATATTCTAGTGAGAATAAAGAATTATCCAGTACACAAGTTTAATAATGCTTGTATGTATGTAACTCTATAATTTAACAAAACACTTGAAGTAATGTGCTAATTGATGGCTGAGGTACTGTTTGAGTCATATAATTATGAATCCTGTCACAATGCTTCTGAGCGTTGCCCCCTAGCAGCAGCCAGAGGAGTCACTTCGGGAGGAGAAAACACTGCATACCTTGAAGCCTGTGTATTTAACATGCCCACCAACAACTTATACTGCCATGCGGCATGCTTTTCTGCCATAATTTGAGTGGCATTCAATCTGCTTAAGACTCACTAACATTCAACTCACAAACATTTTTAACAGAGTGCCGGAGGAGTTTTGTGAAAGCACTTCTTTGATGTAAGTAAAATAAAGAGAAAATAAAGGTTTACAAGGCATGTAACCTCTACAAAAATAATTAGCAGGTATGCCATGAATGATTACATTATTCTAAAGGAATTCAATGGGAAGCGCCCATGAAGGAATTAAAGAGGGAGGGAAAACCTCGAGGGTTTGTTTATTTATTTGATTTTCTGTACTTTACTCAAAACATTACATGAAGAAAGTTGATGGCAAGTCAAAAACAAAATTCACTTTGCTAGCTTATCTTATTTTGTTGAATCATTACAGCATTTGTTACTCCAAATGTGCAGTTCTCGCTCTGCAGTAATTATTGCTCACTGTGAATATTATTAAAGAGGATATTCTTCAGTTATTCAAGAGGTGCTTTGCGTAAATTTGCCAAATTGAGCAGATTAGAGTTATTACTGATGTGATGCCAGGTTAATTTCTCAATGGACTGGTAGCATGATCTCGACTGCAAATTTTAATTATCCTTCCACCTTGCCACCACTTATCCTGCATTAATTCATATTCATATCAGCTCTCAAATTTAAGTCTACATGGTGGAAAGAAATTGTTTAATTCATGAAAGTTAGTTAATAGTCAGATGTTCCAAGTATTCTCCAGACAGACCCAGTGCAGAGCTCAATTTGGACTAAATACTGTATGTAATAAATAATATCTTATTTGGTGTAAACCTTTCTAGATACTATTGACAAATAAAATAATGATATTCAGATATAGATAGATATATAGATAGATAGACAGACAGATAGATAGATAGATAGATAGATAGATAGTTTAGCATTAAATGATAGATATACATGGTCCTTCAGAAATCATTCTAATATGCTGAATTATTATTGTTGAAATTTTTTGCTGCTTAGTAATTTCTTGGAACCTGTGATCCATAAAGGTTTACACCAAATAAGATAACATATTCAGTCCAATCCAGTAAAGTTCTACATTTTTGTTAGAAATGGCTTTGATGAGTGAGTAGTGTTTAAGTTTTGTCTAGTCACTGATAGGCACTGAGACCCAGAGGCACAGAAAAACCGCCCCGTTTCACGTGCACTGAACTCACTGTAGACTCAAGAGCTGGCTAAGGTTAAAGGTAGAGCTGTGAGCAGACACACAGTTAACTTTGTGATGGGTTGATCGGATACACTTCTGAGGAAAATGATGGAAGGCAAACAAGTGCTTCATTTTGTGCAGACTGGTGAGTTGAGCAGGGTTTTGAAAACTTACAGACTTGGCTGGATTCTGGGATAGTCATACTCAGTGGGATGGAGACCTGTATGTGCTCACTTATGATTTAGTCTGTTCCCTCATTGCTAATTTGTAAAATCAATTGTTCTGTCTGAATTTGCTCATGCTGGAAAATTACTAGGCGAGAAAAAGGCTTCTCTTTTTAATCTGTTTTGAAGAATTGTGCATTATCATTGATTGCTGTTATTTAATAATCAACACTGTATATTGTACAGTAATGATAAGCATTTAGCAAAATAAATAAAAAAAGTCAGCAGTAACAGACAGTAACATATTACTAGAAAATTTTGAGTAATATTGAGATGGGAAACTTTTCTCTCTCTATCTCTCTAAGAAGATTGTTTTGTCATAACTTTAAAAATTCTAAGAAGTTTTTTAGCCAATACTCAATCATGTTACTTATGATGTTTATTTAACAATATTTAACAACTTATAAAAATCAGATGCAGCATTCAGCTGGTAATAAAATAAAGTAGCATACCTTTTTTAGCTCTTTGACATGACAGACAACAGGGATATGGATGCAATTATTTATTATACATAATTACCATCACTATTCACAGACGAATCATCCATATATACTTTAGTATATTCAGTCTGTCCACTCTTAAGGAACAGGCCAACTATTTTAGGGTCAGTTCTAATTTACTGTAGTTCCTGCGAAAGGTACAGACCTTTTCATGGAACTATTATTTCTGTCAACAGCACAGGACAGCACAGTCAGCAACAGGAAGTTAGCGAGCCTGCCAACAGGAAGTCTACTGAGGCAAGCAGCAGAGAACGATCACAACAAGCGAGAGGGGATGTGTTTGGCATAGTCAGCAAAATATGTTTACATGCTTGAAATGACAGAAATGAGAAGATGTTATCAGATTTAAAGATATTGTGGAGTTTGATTAGCTGAGTGGTGTTAGAAGTGTGCTGATATCAACAGCACCATGACTTTTTACTGTTTTTATCTCACTTGTCTCGACAGACTTTTACATTTATTACTGACTATTATATTAAAAGTGATGATAAAGACATAGAAGTTATTTTAAATAGTTTATTTAGCTGTTTTTGTTGCACTTTGGATCAAATAAATGCAGGCATGGTGAGCAGAAGAGACTTCTTTAAATAGATCAGAGCCTGTCTATTTACAAAGTGGATGAATAATGTGATATAGAGGTGCAGGTCAAGCTACAGCAGCTAGACCCACTCACAACCAGTCTTTGAGACACTCCCCGTCTTTTTCTTACTTATTTACATATTTGCTTGTTCAATCTATGCATATCAAATGTAATTTCACACTTACGAGAGTGATTAGCCTCATGCCTATGGCCTAACATGGTCATAACAGACTCTTTCTCTGCAATATTGCGTTATTATTTTCTTTGGCGGCTTGCTTCAGATGCTGTCTCTGGAGCTTAAGCTGTGTTGAACACAGAACATCGCTTTAAGGCGTCTATTAAGGACTCTCAGAGACCGTTTTGTCACACACAGCATGGATGTACAGCCATTACAGGACTGGAGTGGCCTGAGGACTGATGGGGTCCTGAAGCCAGACCAGAAATGACCATCTTTCCACTAATTCCGGCTGTCATGTGATGAACCAGTCCATCAGGGAGCATTCTCAGGCACACACCTTGAAAGAAAACCCCAGGTTTTGCAGAAGACCTTATGATTTATTTATTGTTTAGCAAGCGTTCCTGTGCAACAAAATTATAATTTGTTACAAAGATAAAACCAAATCAATTTGTCCAAGCCTGCAGGGTTACAATCTGCCCTGAGGCTCAAAGAGTCTAATGTGAGGACTGTTATTACAAAGCAAGTTATCTGCTAAATTAAAGATGGCGGGATGATGGTGAAGCCGCAGTCATTGGAGATAGAAACTCCATGTGCTGAGAATATCCTCCAGCCTGTGATATGATTTTTGTGCAGAGAATGACCTCTTTATCCTATCCACCCTGAAGAAAATATGTGGCCGTAAGCCTTCCATGCGTGACGCTATAGGGCTGGGATAAATTGGATGAATTTCAAAGATGGGAAATTTCCATGAAATGCCAGTCTCTTTGAGGGCCTGGAATAAGTGTTAGAGTAAAAGTCAGGGTCCTGAATTTATAATAGTGGCTCATGACTGCTTTACACTCTATTGCCTCTCTTCAGTGTCATAATAAGGCTCATTGCAACTGTTCATCTATTATTCAACTACTTACAGTAAAGTAGTTGCATTGAATTTCCTCCTCACATAATTTTATTACCATAAAGCATACAAGTGCCTTATTGTTTTATTTTTGGTAACACTTTAGAATAGTGATCACATATGTGACCCTGGACCACAAAACCAGTCTTAAGTCGCTGGGGTATATTTGTAGCAATAGCCAAAAATACATTGTATGGGTCAAAATGATTGATTTTTCTTTTTTGCCAAAAATCCTTAGGATAAGGATAGGTAAAGATCATGTTCCATGAAGGTATTTAGTCAATTTCTAACCGAAAATATATTAAAACTTCATTTTTGATTAGTAATATGCATTGATAAGATCTTCATTTGGACAACTTTAAAGGTGATTTTCTTAACATTTAGATTTTTCTGCACCCTCAGATTCCAGATTTTCATATAGTTTTATCTCGGTCAAATATTACCCTATCCGTCCAAATCATACTTCAATGGGAAGCTTATTTATTCAGCTTTCAGATAATGTACAAATCTCAATTTCGGAAAATTAACACTTACGACTGGTTTTGTTGTCCAGGGAATTTTCTCTCAAAATTCTGAATGGCTAGTAAGTTATTTGTCAAGTTAGGTATGAGGTGGATGAAGGGAACTAAAATGTGACCCCAGACCACAAAATCAATCTTAAGAGTAAATTTTTTGGAAAATGATTTTTTTTCCCAACTTGACAAAATCATACATGAGCTGAACAAATAAGTGTTCCGTTGATGTATGGTTTGATAGGATTGGACAATATTTGGTTGAGATACGATTTTGAAAATCTAGAATAAAAAAAAAAATTAAGATTGAGAAAATTGTCTTTAGATTTGTCCAAATTATGTTTATTTTGATATATTTATGGTAGGAAACTGACAAAATATCTTCAGGGAACATGATATTTACTAATGATTTTTGGGATAAAAGAAAATCTATAATTTTTACCCATTAGCTGTTGCTACAAATATACCAGTGCTACTTAAGATGCTTTGTGCTCCAGGGTCTTACATATGGTGATGCAGAATAAAGCGCTAATATGTTCTTCATAAGGACTAAAAAAGAGCAAGCATTCTAGATGCATCCTAATAAGTAGAAAGTTATTTGTGAAAGTAATTGGTCCTTAAAATAAAGTGTTGCTTTTTTAAAATTCCTTCACAGATGGTTTAGATTATCATCAGTGTAACACAATATAAATGACCGTGATACTATGCATTGCAATTTAATGCAGCATAAATTAAAATAATAAAATCAATAAAATAATTACAGTACATTATCATTTAATTTATCATTTAATCGTAAAGATAAGTTGAAAGTCACCATAAAATCTAAATCTTTTATATATATATATATACAGTGTTTATTATAAATGATTAACAAATGTACATAATTACTATATATTTTTTGTACTATTCATTAGCAACATTCTGTAACCTGTCACTCATGAGATTCAGTTAACTCTGATGGACGAATAGGCAAGACAAAACCAATATAATTTCCATTCCATGCTGACTTAAAAATAATTTTCCCTTTGATTTTAGAATTTAAATGTAACCATGACATATTCTTGACAGCTTTTGTGAGATTGTAATCCATGATAGCATCTTGGCACACCTTGAAAAATATGTAGAAATGCATTTGCATGACAATGCTCAGTTGATCAGTTGAGACCTGTTTCTTCCACAGACGCTTCGTCACCAGGGCAGACGAGAAATGGCCACCTTATCCAAAGGATGGGTGAGAACTTAACATTATTTAAATAAGATTTACCATGCCACGTTCAGTTAGCAAGTTCTCATTTAACTGGCAGACAAACGAAACAGGTTTACGAAGGCTGAGGGTGAGATCCGACTGTAAGAGGAAACGTCTTGAATTTATTAAACATAACCGGCTCAAATTCACCGTAACGCACAGTAAATAACATCAAAACCGAGTAAACAGACTTCACAGCATCAGCCAACAGCTGTAGCCTCGGTGTACTCCTCATGTAGTTTAGCTCATGATTACACTCCTCCATGCACAGAAAGAATTTATTGGGACGGCTATGGTTATACTGCTCCGTGTGCCTGGTTTGGGGCAGTTTTTTTATGAGGCCATGGGTGCATTGTGTAGCTTTAACAGATGGTGCATATATTTTTTTTGAGGGGGATGCATCTGCAGTCACGCCATAAATAGCGTTAAATAAATATTTCTACGCTCGAGATGAATACGGCATGATTCATCGAACAGGAAGTGAACACCTCTCAGCCTTCGTATACAAATGCTATATTTCATCTGCCAGCTGCAAAAGGTCACGTCAGACCCAGTTAGGCAGGGAAATGAGATTATAATAATCATCTTAAAGCTAAGAAAGGCCTACTTAAGTAGCTCTATTGTGACATGTTGATGTCTCAGAGCTGCGAGAAACAGAGGACAGCGGAGAAGAAAGCCGAAGGAAACGAGACGCTCTCAACGTCCCGGCAGACAGAAGTCACTATGAGACGAACATTCAGCCGAGCATCTCAGGTCAGAGCGCTGCTTTGGATCTGTGTGTGATGCATGTGTGTGTGTGTGGGTGGGTGGCTCAGATGAGATTCTCTTTGAGAGTGCTTCAAAAATCTCCAAAAAAATCATTGTGATTGTTGCCCGAGGTGTCGACGGATCCGTCTGCAGCAGCTCTGCCTCTTCACAAATTCTCTGTGTTCACTTCGGGCCTAAAAAACAATCAGTATTGTTTTCATATTTGGGCTGATGTGTTTACGGCACTGGGGAAGCAGGCTGTGCCAGATCTTTTTCCTAAGTGACTGCGGTGTCAGGGTTCAGGGACCACAGTGCACTTCTGACGTGTCTGTGCTGCAGACTCTGAGACTCTTTGACTATTTATAACCAGCGAGACATAATACTGAGAGTTCAGGGCTCAGAGATAATGAAGGAAAACACATCTTCTGGGAGACCTGGCTCAGTGGTCCTTCAAGCTCATGCATCCATGTTACAGCACAAGAGTTTTAACAATTTATCATTTTTTCCTCCCATGAATAGACGCTGATGCTTCAGGATTTGGCCTTCTACATACATCAAGAAGAGTAAGCCTTTCTTACTCATGCTCTTTCATCATTTACATCTGTTTTTTAATTGATGTATTTATGGCTGGCCTGCCTCAGTCGTGCATTTCTCTCCTTTTTATGGTCTGAAGTTATTAGATCGAATTCATAAATATTATACACGTACCGTTCTATTTTTTTTAAAAAGGAGCCTTATATGCTCATCAAGGATGCATGCAATAATACAATAATGTGTAATAATATTACAATTCAAAAGAACTTTCTGTTTAAATATATTGTTAATATATAATGTTAAAGCTGAATTTTTAGCTGAGGTTTTACTGTATTTTTGGTCAAATAAACAGTTTTGGGGAGCAGAAGAGACTTATTAAAAATATATTTTTTATTAAAAATAAAAAAATATAACAAAAATATAAATAATAATAATAATAATAAATATATATAAAATAAGTTAAAATATGATTTTAATAAAAATTAATAATATCATGAATAATTCAAGTTGTTTTAAATTATCTTAGTATTTTAAAACTATTATATTAATATAATATAATGTTGTATTATTTCTTTAATGCATATACGCTCAATTATAGCTTTGCATATTCAATATGCAAGCCACAAACAATACCATTAATAATAGGAATTTTATTTTAGTGAATTGGTTTGTCTGGACCAAGTTTTGTTTCCAAAATTCGATTAAGTGATTCTCAATCATTCAGTGGTCCAGTAAAATAAATATCTAGTAATGTTTCACACATAAAAATACAATACTATGAGCAATGCCAGTGGATTCACTTAAACTATGTGTAAATGCTTTGTAAATTGCTTTAAATGCTTGATTCAAAGAATCGCTGTTAAACAGGCTTCGTTGCCAAGCAACCTCTTTAGTGCTCTTCTTTCTCACTGCAGTATGTGAAGCTGGTGAATTTCCAGGAGGAGGTGAGAGCTCACCGGGATCTGGATGGCTTCTTGGCCCAGGCCAGTATCCTGCTGGATGAGAGGGCAGCTTCCCTGGACAAAGTGCTGCGCAGAATGCTGGAGCATGTGGCCACGGACGGCCAGGGCAGCTGCAATGCGGAGGAGGTCATGAGCGCTCTGTTCACAGACGCCGGAGGACAGGAGGCCAACGGTGAGCAGCGGGCTATCGGCCCCAGGGGCCACGGGTCAGCTAGTCTAGCAGTCCAGAAATCTAGGCTAAACCCTCAGAGGACGAGCTTAATGGAAGACCCACTGTCTTTAAAAAAAAGAAACAAAACAGGGAACGTGTTTTACTGAAATCTCTCTGTCTCTGTTGAAGTTCATCTGTTGACCGAAACCATTCAGGGAGTGACAGCGACAGTCACTGGAGTTCGCTACCAGCAGTCCTGGCTCTGTGTGCTGTATGTAGACCTGAAACATCAATAAAAAAGCACTTATTATTTATTTATAAACACATCTAAGTCTATTTTTGAACCATAGTCATATGTAGTGCAAATGTATGTTATTTTTCCAGTAAAGCATACCTCTTTCCATGTCTCTATCTGACCATTTTAAGCCTATAATATACATGAATGTAATGCAATGTTAAATCATTTATATACTCTTTATGATGCTACCATTAAAATAATGATTGCACTTTGTGCATCTGCAGTAAAATTACATAACACAATTAATGTAACTGGTGACCTAAAGTTTGCAATAACTAAATTGTATTAATGTTATTAATGAGCATTCTGTTCTACTCACCAAGGCTGCATTTATTAGATAAAAATACAGTAAACATTGTAATTTTTGTGAAATATTGATAAACTGTTTTCTGTTTAAAGATGTTATTTATTCCCGGAATGACAAATGTCACAGTTTTTGCTGTATTTATGGAAGACATGATGTATTACTGTTCACAAGTTTATGGTAAGTGCAAAAAAAAAAAAAATATCAGCAAGGATGCCATTAAATCAATCAAAAGTGAGGAAAAAGCCTATTTCAAAATTCATCAAAGCATCAAAGTAAAAATATTAAGCAGCATTTTTTCAACATTGATAATAATCAGAAATGTTACTTGCAACGCAAATCAGCATATCAGAATGATTTATGGAGTAATGATGCTGTAAATTCAGCTTTGATCATAGCAATAAACTATATTTTACAACATATTCCCATAGAATTTTTAATTGTAATAATTTTCACATTGTTTCAGTTTTTATTGTATATTTGATCAAACAAATGCATCTTTGGTGAAAAAAAAACAGAAAAAAAAAAACACTTTCTGCTAGTTTATATTTTAAAGTGTATGTACCCTATTCATATTAGGAAATAACAACTTGGATGTACACAAAATTACTTATTTTACACAAAATTGCATGCAGTTGCTGGCTGATGCAATATGATCTGCCTAGCCAATCTATCTGTCTATTTAATGATTTCTATACATTTAATTATATACAAATCTGATGAAAGGTGTGTGCCCTTCTGTAATCAGCTGTAACGTGAAGAGTCTTCAGAGACGCTGCGTCTGTGTTTCTCGTCTGGAACGGCCACAGAACTGGGGTGTGAACTGCTGTGAGGTCCGCTACGTTATCCTCATCCTGGCTCCGCCGCGAACAGTAAGCCATCATCACCAAAAGTGACAGAAATACACATTCGCGTTATCACTGCTGTCTGCAAATTTTAATTGTTTCACAGCTTGTCAACTTTTACACTCAAATTCTTCAGTTTTTATTTATTTATTTATTTTTTTTGCATCTCAGATCTATCAAAAGGTGCTATACATATATATAAGTTTTTGACTCTACTAAAGCATAAAAATACAATGATATGTTAACATACTTGTATTCAATTTGAAAATGTGCATTCCGGGCCAGAATGTCTGTCTCTATTTTGGTTTGTGTAACCCGCCCACTTCCAGTTTACCCAATTGTATTTTAGCACACTGGGTTGCCAAGTTGGCAGAAAACACAGTGTATTTAATTTAAATTAATTCATCCTGTGCGTTCATTCCTGTTGGTGTTGTCAGTCTGGTAACTGCTGTGCGTCACGTCTGAGGGGGAGGGGCCAGGAGAAAATAACCCTGTCCAATAATTTTAATTTGGACTGCAACCACTAGTTGTCAATACTACATACAGCACCTTTACGTCTCTATTGTAATTTTCCTCTTCCATACCCTGCAGAAAAGCACAAAGACTGCTGTAGAGCTCGGCCGCACGTTTGCCACCTTGTTCTCAGACATCTCGTTCAGACAGAAGCTCCTGGAAACCAAGACCCAGGAGGACTTTAAGCAGGAGCTGGTGATTCAAAGGCAGCGGCTCTCCACTGCCATCCAGAAACCCTCGCTGGATGAAGAGACCGATCCACACAGCAACAAACCACTCAAGGTCTGGAGCTGAGAGAGGCCCAGGGCATGTAAATGACTCAGCCGACCAATTATCTTCTCAGTCTGCCTGTTAACGAAATGTTGGCTTTTCTCTGTGGGCTGTGAAGTGCACTCTCCACACACCACCCTCACATTATACTGCACTAGTAGTGCAACCATCACAAAACTCATCATTTTACCATTCTTAAGTCTTAGATTGGATCATTTATTGAATAAAAAACGGCTTTTGATTTATTCCTTAATGAAGCCTTTAAGTACTTTGTTGCCAATGCAAAAACTACTATCATAAACAATAAAGATCCTAAATATCATTAAAGACAATTGAAATGTCATAAATAATAACAAGTCAGTAACAGTAGTATTGTGTAAAAACAGTAGTATGTGTAAAATAAGACTATATTATTAAGTGTCTAAATTAAAATACTGATTACTCTTTGTTAAAACTTTGTTTTGTCGTTTGATTAGAATTAAAGGGATAGTTCACCCAAAAATGAAAATGTGAAAATTATCTGCTTACCCCCAGGGCATCCAAGATGTAAATGACTTTATATTTTTAATTTTTTTTATTTTATATACATACATACATACATACATACATACATCTTCTTCCGCTTATCCGGGGCCGGGTCGCGGGGGCAGCAGTCTAAGCAGGG
>JAUCMR010000150.1:20983-33494 GCA_032357425.1 Enteromius argenteus | reverse complement strand
AAAACAGTGATTCTGTTCAAATTCCCTATAGAATCTTAAATGATTCTGATTTGATTCTTTGTTTGAGCTAATTTGCTTACAGAGTTGTACGGTATTGCTGTCTATAGAAGGTCAGATGGCTCTCTGATTTCATCAAAAATATCCTAATTTGTGTTCCGACGATGAACGAAGGTCTTATGGGTTTGGAACAACATGAGGTGTGTAATTAATGACAGAATTTTCATTTTTGGGTGAACTAACCCTTTAAGAAATTATTTTAACCCAAAAAGCAAACTATGCTCCCCTCGGACTGGTTGTCTTTCAAATATAAATCTTGTGTAATCCCAGGCTATCTGTAATTTCATTTTATTTTATTCACGCGTTTCATATAATCCTTTCTGAATTATCTGATTATCTGCCATCAAAATAATTTTTTGACATTTAATTATTCCTGCTGCTGTGAGGATAGGCTATAATTAAATGATCCGCCAGCTGCAGGATCCTCACAGGTGATAGCCTAGTAGCATGAACAACTTCTTTATGTTCACAGATATGACATAATGAGGCAGTGCCATGCTTGAATTTCCTGTGAAAACCTACCCATACTGTACCACCAACACAGTCTCATGACCAATTCGTATGTATTCGTATGAGGTGACAAATTCGACCTCACTCGTACGATTTTGTACGATTTGTCTAAACCCCAGTGACGGGTAGGTTTAGGGGTAGGGTTAGGTTTAGTTCATTCGTACAAATTCATACGAATTGGCAACTCGTAAAATCCGTTATGATTTAGCAGAAATCATATGAATTTGTACGAGTGAGGTCGTACAAATTTGTAAGAATTAGCCACCTCATAAAATATTTACGAATTGCCGTGAGATCGGGTTGGTGCCATTCAAATTAGAAAAGATTATTGTAACCAACCCGTTGTGAATCGGGCTAAAATGAGGCGATATTTTGAACACAGGCTGGTTACGTACTTGTTAAAATACTGATTTTGGATAATTTTTAGCCATACAAAAAAGCATAGGAAATTCTGGAGTAATGAAATGTTTAATGCATTTAATGCATTTTTATCAACATATATCAAATTTCTAATCTAAAAGTAGTCAGAATACATTAGCCATGAAGACTAACTTAGATTCCGTTGCTACCTACGATTTTCATTATGTCATCTATGATCAGTACAATGCTTGAACAGACTTTATATGAGGCGCATCACATTATAAGGTACCTGTGATAAGATTTGATTGAATTTATAACATGGGTTTCTCTCTCACAGGCACTAATGATGGTGTGGTTTGTCTTTTGATGGACATTAGTCCAGTGAGGAATTATACTAACCTGACAAGTGCCTCTTTCAGGATCAATTTATTGTTTAGTGTGAAGGACAGAGCAATTTGGTCTAATTTTTGTTCCACCACAGTCATACTCATGGCCTTTATTGTGTTGCTGTGTGTGTGATGAGAAGTAATTAATCTATAATTGGTGTGAGTGTCACTGCAATTAGCCATGTGATAAATCTATAGTTGCTTTTTCTTCTCCCAATAAGAGCAGAAATGCTGCAGTCTTATGGTAATTAATGTCCTCTCAGGCAGTGTAAGCGAAGACTTGTGTTCTGTCATGGCTTCTTAGCTAAACCATTAACTGATAATTGTTTAGTAATTACATTTTCATATCGTGAAATACAGATTTTTTTTAAGTAAAATTGCCCTACAATTTGCCTGACTGCTAACTCACAATCTGTAAACACTGTAATTCATTTAATATGAACATTTTGTATTGAAAGTCTTAAAGGTACAGTAAACAAACAAGTTGTATAATTTAGCAATCACCTGATGTTTTTAACACACCACTGTGATTATTAAAATAACTGCCAAATAAACTTAATTTCTGAACCTGACACCAATCTGTGTAGAACAAATGGTAATACAGCATTTTGGCCTTATATGTCAACAACTCTAGGTAACTGTGAAGAAAAGTAAACCAGGCAATCAATAGATAAGATCCAGTGCTTGAGAGATTGGTTTTCACCTTGCTCATGGCAAACGCTATACATGCAGTGTTTTGAGGCGGGTGTGCATTGTTTTCTGAATGTTGAAGTACATACTTGCTCCATGCTCTATGCTTTAACTATCTGTGCTTCAGGGCTGTCAGCATTTACCACAGTGCTTGTTATTGAACAAGAGTGTTTGGAGACCATGGGTTAAGCAGTGGACCCTCCCTGACAACAAGAGGAGATGTTCATAGAGAATCTGTCCCAAAAAGGCTTGTTAGATTCTTTTATAAAAATTTTGATTGATGGTAGAAGAAGGCCCATGGTGTAAGCGGATGTTACCAATGTTCACATGGACAGGGTCATACACATACATGCCAAGGATGGATTCCCTTTTGAGAGAGAGATCATAATTATTTGATGCCATAAAGCCTGCTCTGACTTGGAAGAACTATTCCAAAAGGGAGCAAGTGATCCACTTTCTTTTAAGAGTTATGAGACATTTCCAACTTGCCTCCAACTAGTCTCTCTTGAGTAGCACATTTTTAAAGATCTTATTTCCGGACACCTTTGGTTAGGAAGGATTTTCTAGGCAAATGGAGCATGTGGAGCTGCAGGATGACTTATTATGTGTTGCAGCTGAAGGTTTTGGGGATTGGATTGGAAGTAATTCATCAAATAAACAGTAACTGTCTGTTTGCTAACAAGGCACTCTAATATTTATCTAGAAAAACTATTTTGCTTCGAAAACCTTTTCTGTGAAATAAATATGTACATTTGGTTTTCAACTGATTGCTGTTTGTGCCGAATGCCAACCGAGAGCAGGGTCCATAATTCATCCAAACCAAGCTCTTTAGAAAAACTTTCCTGTGACGACATTTTGCTAAATTATATTACGCTGCTTCTTGCATGTTTCGCAACACTTTCAAAAACAAATGTCTGGTGAGTGGTGCTAAATAATTAATGCTCTCTCAAGTTTGAAAATAAGGTACCACATACACTATACCTAGCCTAATAGTAAACTAAATGTTAATTGTTGAGAAGATGCTTAGTCCACCAAAATTTTATTAGTTGGTAAGTCATAGATAAAAAGGCTGTCCGTGTCTGTGATGGACAGATTGTATATGGTTGGTTTTTGAGGTAATTACACTATATCAGGCAGGAAATCCAAGCATTTGTTTATCATTCATCAACCGAACTATGGCTTATCGTTTGACATTGAAGCATGTAGTAATGTCAGTTTCACATAACCACTCGCTCTAGCATTAACTAAGATAAATGTGTGCCATTGTGTGCATATCTAAGTGTTTGTGTGGAGTGTGGAAACTTAGCAAACTCCTGCATTTTATACACACCAGCAGGATCACTGGATTTTTTATTTTTTTTATAACAGTGGAAACGACTTAAAACACACATAATTTTTGCTTATACATATAAGAGTGTTGAGTTGTAATCTGTTTTGTAATCTTATTTATTGAGTTGATTTAAATATAATAATATTGTACTGATATAGAAACACAAATAGAAATAAAATATATTTCATTCATTATTATTAAAGTTATAAAGCGCAGTAAACATTACATGACATCATGTTTTCCAAAACTGGGGTTCATGTTTTTTTTTTATTAATTAATTACGAAGAATTAATTGCTACTGTGTGAATAATGTAACCAGTAAAATAGTACATGTAATCTGATGAATATACATCATTTAAAATGTAACATAATTACAAATACTATACTTAATTTTTGGAATCTGATTACGTAATCCAGATTACACATAACTGGTCATAAGTATTGTTAACTCATAATGTGTTTGAAAAGGAATAAAAGATGTGTTACTGCCACTATTGATATTTTGTACACTTCAGAAACAAAAAAGCTGTCACTGGGACGTTACCTTTTCAAAAGGTACATGTTTGCACTTAAGGGGCCATTTTTGTACCTAAAAGGTATATATTAGTACCTAATACTATACAAAAATGTACCTTTTTGAAAAGGCACTGTCCCAGTGACAGCTTTGCACCTTTATTTCTGAGAGTGTATGTTGGAGTTTTGCAAAAATGTATGCAGAGTCACATTTTTTCCAGCGAAAATATTCATTGAGTCTAATACCACAGTGTTTTGCACCTGCCGGCATCAGGCACATAAAAGGCCTTAGCAGAGGGTCTTTCTCATCCCACCCAACACAAATCTGTCAGATGCTGTATTCTTAAAATGTGGTGGGAGAGATGGGCAAGCCGCCAGTTTAGAGCGCTTCAGAGTTTGCCATAAGGAGGTCATGAGCCAATACGTTTCAAACTGAATAAATACATTGAAGATATCACACTGCGCTGCGAAATTCATTTTGTTGGGGTTCTCAATAGCAGCGGTACGTTTGCACTGTCAGAATCAATCAGCGCAGATGGAATGTCGAAAAACAGAACAAACGTGTTTATAGTTCTAAGAAAACCTGGCTGGCAGGATCCTAGTCTAGTCGAAGCGCAGCGCGGCTTCGGTTTTTCAAGGCTCAGCACAAAGAATCATACAAATATAAATGTTTGCTAAACAATTCATTCAGATGTCTTCATCTATATGACTTATTTCAGCTAGTTTCTCTCTCATTAGTGTCTCTTCACCCGTATGCATATCAACTCTCTGTAAACAGCAGCATGTCTCTATAGTGGAAGATTGCATTCTCAGCGGTCTGCTGGCTTCCCCATTGTGATTCAAAGTCAATATATTGTTCAATGAAATTAAATGAGCTTGCTTGTGCCTGCCTCTCTCTCTTGCTCTTTCTCCTAAGCATGCTGAAGTGTCCTTTTTCTCTTTCACCTCTTATTTCCCTTCCAGTTAGTTTTCTTGCCTGTTAACAGCATGTAGAGATCATTTCAAATGAGCTAGTATCATGATTGAACTTGCTGGGCTTCATTTATGATGGCAGCACGGCATGTTCTGGGTTTGATATGCATGAATTCATCTTGTGATGAAGTAGCTTTAACACCCTGGGGCCTGGAGCTCACTGACTTCAGCGCTACTTTAGATGTTTTTGCATATTGATCATGAATAATAATGAAGAGCAGTGCTTGTGGTGAGCCAGCACTCAACTGTATGCAGTAAGGATTACTCGAGGATTAACTAGTTGTGCAGAAATGTGGTCGACTCCTGTCAGTGGTTTAGTGTTGGCCTTGGATAAATGATTTAGAATACTGTGCAATGGTCTTTGCTGTATCTGGATAGTCCAAGGCTGACAATACTGTTATGACTGGCTGACCTGTGAAATTAAAAATTACTTTGCTGTTGATAATAAAGATATGCAAAATGGAAGCATTTTCAGGTCTCAGATGTTTTGACTCCACTCTATATAAAATAAGCAAATGCAGAAATGACAACACCTATTTGTGATTACTAATTAAAATTTCTTGCAGCACCTGCTATTTCTTGTCAAAAATAATATCATAAGTCTGACTGGCTGTTTAATACAAGCCACCATTCAGGCTTCAACTGGTTTTTAAAAACCACCTGGCATTCATCCTTTAGATTAGATACTCAAAGTTATGGAGTTAATTATAGAACCACTGGCAGAGATGACATAAATTCAATGAGACGAGATAAAGGGAGATAATCTGACTTCAAAAGCGTGCTATTTTTATAACTGCACTAACTTACAGCTTTAATTAAGGGAAGCTCAATAAATTTGCTGTGTGTGAATGAAGGATGAAGGCATTCAGTAGGGTTAAGGTGAAACTCTGATTGTAATTGGACAGTTGACCTCTAAGGAGACTGAGGTATTCTGGCCTGTAAAATATGCCACACAGCAAGAGAAGGGTCAGAGGAGATCGTGATTACCTGAGAGAGCCTGTGTCCTTGAGCCCTTGTGTGCTGAACAGAGAAGCTGTCAAAGCCTGTGCCAGAGGAAGCTGTTTATACAGCACCTGCACATCTGTAATCACACACTGCCTGATTAACAGCGCACAGATTGTCTGGTCCAGATAGCAATGTATTCAGGACAAAAGCTACAAAGTTAATCTGACTAAAATGAGTTTGTTTCACTGTAATAACTGGCATGTCCAAATAAATAAATAAACATTTTTACAAAATTAAACATGATCTGACAGACTAAACTGTGTGTGTGATATTTATCATCTGCGATAATATCAGGACATCAGGAAATATGAACAAAAACACATCTCAAGAGTCCAAAAGCATTCATTACATGATAAAGACTAATATAAAGACTTGTTTTTAGAGAACCAGTGGCCATTAAGTGAACTGCAACAGGCAAATTATTATGCACAGTAATGTACAAGTCTACTCAATAAATTTATTTTTATTTATTTTATAAGAAGTAAAAAGAAATTGGAAATATCTTTACAGTGATATATACTGATAATGAATGTCCAGATGTCGTCCACACTGATGAGAGCAATGTTTAGAAGAATATGTAAAAGTGCTGCATGCTTTCTTCTTAATATCAAAATTAAGAAAGAAAGCAGTTACAAAAGCATTAGCGATGTGGATATGTTTAAATCAGCTCTGCAATTAACCAACTGATAAGATGTCAACAGAAAAGATAGTTAAAATTACACTATTATGAAACTATATTGTATAGTTATCATCAAATCGAGTTTTCTTGCAAACTTGTACTGTAATAAAGGACTGAATTATGTGATTGTTTTTAGATATTTGTGTCCATCAGATCTCTTCAGATGACAGACATCAGTCTCCCAGCATATCGTCCTCTCACTGCCATGGCAGTGAGCTAAATAATCAAACAGAAAAAGAGCCATGCAGAGCATCATCTTTTACAAGGGTTTGCATGAGTACAACAGAAAAAACAGCACAGTGGTTTCTTGCTCTTTCTTGGAAATTATATGAATTTCAGACGATATCTTCAGACTGGAGATAGCTGGAAGGGCGGTCACTGAGAAGTGAGGTTGTCTGACTGGACGTTTTCAGCTCAGCTTGAAATCTACATTGTCACATCATTTTACTGCTTTTAAAACTACACAAATATGACATTTGAGCACTGGCTCAGCAGGTTTAGAGAAAATCTTGTCAGAGTCTTCTCCTGCTGTCAGTGTTTTCATTATTCGTGCCATGAATGTTGTTAATTATACAAGACACACAGCAATTACGCAGCAGCTGCCTTTTATCGTCAAACTAAAGTTTGGTCAGATGACAAGCAGATGATGCAAAAATGGCTTAGAAAAACTTTTTAAATTTAATTTTAATTTGTTAAATTTGTGCTGGGATGTTATCTTTAGCATCCACATCTTACATACACATTCTTGACAGTTGCCTACTTATTAAAGTGATTATATGAAAGTGTAATTGTTATGTAAATGCTAATTATCTCAGCTGGTAGCTAAAAATACATTTGCAAAGAAGCAAACTAAAGTAACTTCAATGTCATTAGAGTTTGGATTCATAATGATCTAACACATAAACACATACATATAGAGGAAGATAGAGTAACATGAAACTTTTTTTTAATGTGTATAGGCACAATGATACTTTTAAGCAACAATTTAATGAATTTTATATATAATTATAATTCATTTAATTGTTTAAAAATTAGTTTATTTAAAGATGCTGTATTCAATTTTTTGATTGTAGTGAACAAAGCATAAAAATACTATACGTTTTCGGGTTGGCCTACTTCTGAAACATGCTAAGTTCACACATTTGTTTCTCCAAAAAACAATCCAACAGCCAGTTATTCTACTTTAAAATGAGCATTCCGTGTCTGTTTTTGTTTTAATCTGTGTGACTCCACCCACTACCATTTTAACCAATAGTATTTCATTACTCTGGGTTGCCAGTTGTTGGAAAACACAGCAAACAAGAAATCACAGTCAGAAGTCACAGATTCTCCCCGACCTAAAAAGCCTCGACATCTGACTAAAAAGCTTTGTGACCTGAGGAATATTAAAACATGCATAAATGAACTCATCAACTTATGCCGAGTTCAGACTGCATGATTTTAGGCCCGATTTTGACTCGCCGACAGGTTTTGATAAATCGCAGACAAATGCCCGAAATCACAGACAAATCAGTGCTCGTTCATGCGACTGATAATCATACAGTGTAAACCAGGACTGCAGAATCCGGACTCAAGACATTTTTCTATCGTCTCGGACTTGTCTCGAGACTCGTTGGTGTTTGCACTCGGACTTGGTCATTGGACTCGCCAAATGTTCTCGTATATGCAATATGCAATTTGCATTTTTTTCTCCTTAAAAACTAAACCTAAACATACCCTTTACAATAATGAAAAACTAATTATTGTTGTACAGTGTGACACTGCATTTATGTGTGCATGCCCAGTACAGCCAAAAAGTATCCATTCTTTTTTTTTATGCATTCAATAAAATTAAAAAACAATTCACATTTCAAAGGCTCGGGGGAGATATAAACAATTTCATAGGAAAAAATTAAAGAATGCACACAAGCTTGTACAGCTTTTTGTTTCTTTGAGGGCAATATGTACTCAGTATAAGCTTCACTTCATTTTTAAATGTTAAAAAACATGGATTTTTTTATGAGAATTTACATTTATGGATATGAAATTTGACCATAAAAATAAAAAAAGTGTGGGCCCTCCAGGATCTAGTTTGGAGACTTTTTATTTGTTACAAATAATAATGCAAAATTATTTTTTTAGAATAGGAAATATGCTGTCTCTCAGATTACATGCATTATCAATAGTTAAGTATGTGGTCTTGAAGAGGAACCTTTTTTTTCTCTTACTTGGACTTGTACTTGACTTGGACTCAAACCTCTTTGAACTCAGAACTTGAACTCGACTAGTCTGGTCTTGGACTTGTCTTGGACTCGACAAAGCTGGACTTGACTACAGCTCTAGTGTGAACTAAAGACGCAATCTGAAAGAATCGCAGACGAGTCGCCGACACCCGTGAGATATTTGGCATGCTAAATGACCTGTCGGCGATTCAAAATCATTCTGTGTGAAATGTGTTCTGACTGAAAATAACATCGCCGATTACCTACAGCCAATGAGTGAGCAACATCCAGAGCAGCGGGATGTTGGGGGAGGAGCTACGAAGGTATAGAACGTATATCCTCCTCCATAATCTTCTTTTCGCTGCTAATGAGTGCACATGTGCTACCATTTTTAATAATAATCCCAGTCTCACGTGAAAACTCCGGCCTTGCACACGTGACCTCGCGTTGTTTCCATGTCACTTCTTGCGTGTGTTTGGTTGATAGTTTGTGGACCGGGATAAAGTTGTCGGTGATTCTTCCTATTGTAAAACTACTTTGAAATCGTGCAGTCTGAACACATTACAGTGTACCTTCCGTTTCAGTTGAACTCATTCCTGTTGTGTGTCATCAGTCTGGCAACCCAGTGACAGTCAAGTCTGAGGAGTACCAATTTTAGCCACTAGCTATCAATATTACATAATGCACCTTTAAATTAAAAATGATTGATATACTTAAGGCATATTATATTTCACATTGAAATGTACAGTATTTCAGTGAATGGCACAGTGGTCCAGTAGTCCTGTCGCCTCAAAGCAAGAACGTTTTTGGTTCGAGTCCCAGCTGATGCAGGAGGCATTTTTGTGTGGATTTGCATGTTCTTCCTCATGTTGGCATGGGTTTTGCCTTACTGCTCCAGACTTGTAGGCCATGCCCATAGCTGACTATGTGTTATGTGTGATAGATTCCAGCATCCCAGTGCCAGTGATTCATATTTCACTGGTAAATTTTAAATAAAAGAATATTCAAAAGAGCATGATCTGAGTTTTTGGTTTAGTCAAGGATACATTTACATTGTGTTAACCCGTGAAATATTTACTTTAAAAATGTGTGTGTGTTTAATTTGAAATGTAATTGAGTGAAGTACAGTGGTACCTAAGAAATGTTCACATTCTTGAGTGCAATAGCAAAATAAAAGAATCATTCCTCTTTTCCTATAGTGCTGGATGAGATTATATGGGACAGCACACTGGCAGACCATTTCTCTGAAACTGATCCTTTGGGTTTCTTCTGGTTTTTCGGTGGGTTTAGGTCAGGGAACTGGATGGCCACAGCAAATCTTCATTCACAGGGTCAGTGGACAATTTTTTTTGTGTGGATTTGGAGATCTGCTTACGATCATAGCAATAAATCCAGACAAAAAAGGTGTGTGGCCTAAAATCTCCTGGTGTCCGGTCTAGTCAATGTTGACATTCATCTTTGTGACATCACAGATCCAATGTTGGAGATGTGTATTTATTTCTATTGTATCCTACTGTATCTATCGACAGAGTTATGTTGTAAGCAAAGTTCTAGAGAGGTTTATTAAATGCCAATTCATATGTGTGACAATAGATATCTCAGTTTGGCAAGTCTTCCAGATAGCTAGTGTGAAAGTAAAATGGCAGTTCTAATAAACAATTTTGCAAATCTGTGTGTCTTGTGATGGTCTACAGTGTAATAATTAAAGGTATTTTCCTTATAGATTTTAAGAAATCTTCAATATCTGACAACTGATAAAGTCTCTCAGATAAGTAGCAAAACAAGTTAAACTTAATTTGGCTGTGATTAAAAGGGTACATACGACCAGCAAACTTTTCTCTCTCATCATTTGCATTATGTCTCATCTTCTCTGTGCCGATGGGAAGACTAATGGCATTTGTCCTGCATGTCAGCTCATATTTATAGTACAGTTCTACAGATCATGAATTCTGAAATGGGAATATGTGTCTAGATTTTTAAAATAAGTATTTTAAGGGTGTATAAAGGACTGTATAAATACGGTACAAGAGCCGGTTGTATAACTGCAGCGACTATTTTAAAACCGTTTCTAAAGAAGGTTAATGAAGCTAGTTTTTATGCTGACTTAACGTTATGACTACTCTTAGCAAAACAAAATTTACTAACTTGTAAGACTAAACCGATACCATCCACAACCAGCTAGCAGGTCAGTTATGTCCTGCATCTGAATAAGCATACTTCCTTGCTATAAAAAGGTTGAATGAGTACATGAAATGAGTTGACTGTCTGAATTCATAAGATTTATGAAACAGTAGGTAGAAAGTACGGATCTAATGGGCACTGTCCTGTGAGGCCACAGGAAATTAGTTAGGGAAGTGCATTAGTGCCCATCCAGTCTTTGAGTGCTGTTGATTCCTGAAGTATTTTTTCCATTCATTTTTCCCCAGAAGGATTTTTTTAGAACAGGCTTTCATTAAAATATTATAAACCATGAACCAAGTGAGGTGAATCACTAACACAAAAACATTAAAACTATGGGGAAAAAAACCCAGAAAAAAAGTATTTTAAAATCAGACAAAAGGACAGAGGTACTAGACTGTGTACCATTTTTCAACAATTAATGTTATAAGTTAAAAATGACAGAAATATAAAACTATTAATTTAAAGTTCTTTGTATGTATAGAAAGTATATTTTAAAGTTGCTTTATTTTATGTTTATGTATGTATAAAACCAGCTGGGTAGATTACTTAGAAATTGTAGTCTGTTACTGATTACAAATTACATGATGAAAATTGTAGTTAGTAACATAATCCATTAAATTACACATTTTAGGTAATATTATTGGATTACTTTTTGAGAATTTATAGATTACTGTTGATATAACTTGTTTATCACATTGATTTGCATAGATTAATCATGTACCATGTTGATACAACAATGCAAAGATAATGAAAATTCCATTTGTTGTTGTTAAGGATATGCATGAATGTGCATTGGAGTGGATTTCAAAGGCAAAAGCCTTCTGTATACAAAGACCTGTCTGAAAAATATATACGCATGTAAACAATAAGTATACTAACAAGTAACTATAGTCTGATTATGAGTATTTTAAAATCTAATTACAAGTACAACATTTTTGGCATCTGATTACATAATCCAGATTACACGTAATCAGTTACTATACCCAGCAATTACTAAATAAATATTTTAACAGCATGGCCAGACTCGATATGGGAACGATTGTTCCCAGCAAGGTATTTTGGCGCAATTTGCTCACCAAATCTGTTATTTAAAAAAATATGTTGAAATATAACAGATGGCTTCATTGAAAGCATGCACCATTAAAACCTCAGGTCTTTAAAGGTTTTAAGTTTTTACTCTATAGAGAAAATGAATGTTTAAGAAACCCAACTGTTTTACTCTATCAGTGCTGAAGCTCGCATGTTGAAGCCAATATAGAACATATAGACATAGACAGAGCGTGTGTAAGGCTAAAGAAGGCTTAGCCTTTCCCTGGCCAAGGGGATTTGGCAAAAATGCCACTAAATTGGACAAAAATGTCCCTGCACAAAAAATAAAATAAAAAAATATTTTATGTCTGTTGCCAACAAAGTAAAAATTAACAGACAGTGTCAAATTAAATTTCTCTGTGACTAAATTCCAGACAAAGCACAGAATCAGAAGTATGTGCAAAACAGATTCAGTGATTATAACAATTTTTTTTAGTTTTTTCTGTGAGTCAAAGTTCAAAGTTAGTGATAATGTCAAGTTCTATAATTTCTTCACTGATTGAATAGCCATGACAGTATAATTATCAATTATATATAT
>JAUCMR010000150.1:0-11327 GCA_032357425.1 Enteromius argenteus | reverse complement strand
AGGACACAAATTTGTATAATGACATGGGTATGACATAGGTATTACAACATGAAGGTGATTTATGAGGACATTTTCAGATTCGCTGTAATTCAAAAGGCTTTAAAAAACATACTAAAAAACATAGTATGTTAAAAAAAAAAAATACTAAATGGTGTTTTTTTGAAAATCTAAAAATGCACACAGTTTCCTGGAAGGGGTAGGTTTAGGTGTAGGATCAGTGTAGGGCAATAGCACATACAGTCCTTACAGTATAAAAACCATTACCATTATGGAGAGTCCCCATAAATCACCAAAACCAACATGTGTGTTTGTGAGAGGTTTTTTTTATTTGTTTTTATTAATAATTAATCATGTATGAATAACAATACAACACCAATACATATTTCACGAGTTCGAACTTAGGGTTAGGGTTATTAATAAAAGGCGAAGCGAGTGGCTCGGGAAATGTGAGGCTCACTGCCCGGCCCAAACCCTAATGCCCCCACAAACCCCCCCCCCAAAAAAAATTCCGCTACAAGAATCCTTACATCAACGTTGGTTGTGAAATACCATTGGCTCTTGCGTGTCTCGTGATCGATTGTGTAATGCTGTTGTGAAATACTATTGGCTCTTGTGTATCTCGTGATCGATTGCGTCATTCTAAGGGACAGGAGAATGTTTTCTGAATTAGACATCAGCGCGTTAACGGAGCGGGATAATTTTTAATGATTAAAAATTTGTTTCTGTCTTCTTCGCATAAAGACTTTGTATGGCTTGGAATGTGACACGACTTGTTTGTAATGTATTTATACTGCTTGTTTATGATTAGTTTGTGCAATAAATACCTGTAACTGCATTTGCCTGTGTTTGTTTTATATTGTTCAGAGGTGGGTAGGGTTAGGGTTAGGGTTAGGGTTACTCTGGGACGCTGAGAGGGGGTCTCGCCCAGGGAGTAATTCAACGTAGAACCGCCACTGTCTGGGAACTTTCCCTGTTAGGTGGGTAAGTCGTTCTAGAGTAGATTATTTTTTGGTAACAAGCAAAATATGTTATGCAAATTTATTCTCTGCCAGCAGGAGATGCTTTAAGCACAAGAAATGGAGGTTTCCCCGGTAAGAGCTGTAGACAAAGCAGCTCTGAGCTTACAAATGCTGCATTACAGGATGAAAGGAAAACGACATTTTCTAAAGACATGTGCTCATGTTTACATAAATAAATGTATAGAAAGCACATCCCGGCACTAACCAGACCAATAAGTAAAAACTTTGGTCCATGTTTGAACACATTTCCATTTTAACACATTAGCAGGTTGGTAGCATGTTTCTGGCATTTAGCATGTTTTACCATTTTATGATCATGTTTTATGTTGCTAGCATGCTTTAGCATATGCTAACATAGCATGCTACTAGCATAGCATGTTTTGACACATTTGTAGCATATTTACTAAGTTAATCAGTCCAAATATACTTATGCCACAATTTAATTTTATGTTGTTCTAGCATGTTTTAGAATATTGATAGCATGTTTAAACATTTTATGATATTTTTTATTATGTTGTTAGCATAATCAAACACATTGCTAACATGTTATAAAGTGTTACTAACATATTTATAATATATTTTAGGTTGTTGCTATGTTTTAACATTTTGCTGGAAATATAAAATTGATAATGATAAAATATCACATTCACATTTAGTCATTTTGCAGACACTTTTATCCAAACTTACAAATAATTACATAGTTCTGAAATGCTTTTTTCTTGTAACAATGTTTTCTGGTGTAAATGCTACCTCTTTCTCTGCTTTCTCTGTGTTTTCTTGGCTGTTATCCACTGCTTATGTAGTCTGGAGGCTTCAAGAATCCTGCTGTCTTCGAGTCCTACATCATCAAAAACTTCAAGCTGAATTTGCATATTTGCTGCTTAACCAAACAAATTATAAAAGGTCCGGTGAGGTCTGTAAATGTCTTGGGTTTACACAGAGGTGAAGAGTGTAATTGCTACGCCAGATACATGCAGAGACAAATATAAGCAAGCCGTGTTTGAAATTCCATTATGTTGGCACTTTCACACTTCACCTTTAAGTCTAGGTAGAGTAATTTACACATGCTAACGCTACACAGTAAATTCAAAACAGGTCTGTGAATAGAGAATAGAGCTGTTCAGTCATGACCTCGATTTGTAGACTAAGCTGGAGGGCTGATTCAACATGGGTCGCCTCAGGAAATTTCAGATGGTGTGTTTTAGTTTTGAGAGTTTTGTTATACAGCTTGTATTTTAAAGCTACCTTGAATTTTAAAGTTTTATGATTGTAAATTGCTAGAGATGCTAAGGACCACAATGGTTTTCTGATCACAACTATTTGTAGTCTTTATGAACATCATTTACAACATTATTAGCTGTAATCCAAAGCCTCAGGCAAACCTTCCGGAGTGATGTTCAGTTCATGAACGAATCAATATTTTGAACCGATTCTTTCTGGTAAACTACAGTTAAATCTGTTTAGCAAATCAGACTGAATGAAACAGTTCACTGCTCGAGTAGCACAGATCATCAAGTTACTCAATGTAACTTGTAATGTTTAGTTTATTACACAGACTGATCATTGAATAATGTATTTGTAAATTTTAGCTGTTTTTTAGTCAACAACTTGATTCTAGTTAAAGGGTTAGTTCACCCCAAAATGAAAATTATGCTATTATTTACTCGTTCTCATGTTGTTTCAAACCATAAGTCCTTTGTTCGGAACGCAAATTAAGATATTTTTGAAACCTGAGAGCTATCTGACCCTACATATGCAGCAACACAACTGAAAGGATCCAGGTTCAGAAACATAGTAAATACTTCGGTAAAACAATTCATGTGACATCAGTGGCTCAACTTCAGTTTTGGAAACAAAGAAAGAAAACAAATATAACATAATTTACTCTATAATTAATATGGAGGGTTAGATGGCTCTCTGATTTCATCAAAGGTATCTTAATTTGTGTTCAGAAGATGAACATGGATTGATATGAGGGTGAGAAAGTAATGACAGAATTTTTGGGGTGAACTAACCCTTTAACATTTTCTTAAATTGCATTTATTTAACTCAAATGAATTTCTTGAAATATAATATTTCATTAGCTGCACTACTAAGTCCTTGATCTGTGCACTTTGATGTTAAACAAAACGTGAAAATCTCTTCATGAAATGTTGTCTACAGATCTTATTTTACTCATAAATCAAAAGCCACTAGTTTGTTACAAAACCCTTGAGAATTTCTTGATTAATACCATGTCTAAAAAAAAAAGATAATTTTCTTCCAGTTTATACAGTAGTACCCCAACCTGTATTTGACAACATGTTAACCGCCATCGACAACTACTTCACATGAAGTGCATAATTTCATCGTATCAGGAACAGAGGGTCATCAGGTGCAACAAGAAGAAATGCAAAACAATGGCACTGTGTCACTCCCTCTGCTATAGGTTGTTCAAGGGGATCATTCTTCTTTCAGATTCACTTGTTGTTAACTAACTCATGTTCATCCATCAAGAACAGCAATGGCTCCCTGTTGTCCTTCCTCTTCTCATTATATGTGCATCTGCACATCTCTCTGCTGACCCGTCACGCTGCTGCTCATTTCTGTGATTGATTAGTAGTCAAATGATCTTTTAGCTGTAATGGAGACAATCAGAGGTGGTCCGTCTAAAGCTTGTTTCACACAGCTCACGTAAGCAATACATTTATTTGGGCATTTATAATAACAGGTTACAGCATTTCCACTACATATGTAAGTGGTGCAGTGTTGTGTAACTGCAATTAGAAGATTGGCTTTTCTGAATTTTTAACCAAGACACTGATTTTGTATAAGTCTCATGTCTCTCATGTCACTCTCTTTGTGATTGCTTTAGATTTCAGAGGAGGGTTTAGAGGCAAACGATACAGTGTTCCTACAGTTTTATTCTTTATTATGCAAATACAGTGTACTTGAGCAGTTTGGGGCCAAACTGTTTTACATATTTCAAAATTGGAGGATAATTTACAGGACATCATACAATCCCATTGAGATCAGCTTATGTCTTACTGATGGTTACGTTTAGAGATAAGGCTAAGAGTAGATCTTTGTACTTTCTCTTTTTTCCATACAAATCACATTGTATGAATTCATGATTATGCCAAGTACAATGACACCGTACAATGTACATTATACGTTGCCATAGTGCATGTCCTTCATTTTGAATTTCAGTGAAAGTGTACTTCAAGTAAAACTCTTTCAAGTCCTTCTATGACTCAGATCAGTTGCTGAAAAAATGTGCCGTTACAGTAATTTTTAAACTGTATTAAAGCTGTATTATGTTTGGAAATATTTAGGAATGCTAAGTTCACTGTTTCTCAGAAAAACAACACTACAGCCAGTTATTCTACTTTAATATGTGTTTTCCGTGTTGGAATGTCTGTTTTTGTTTTGGTCTGTGTGATTTACCCAATAGATTTTTGACACTCCGGGTTGCCAGTTGGTAGAAAACACAGCTTGTTGTAACCATGGAAGCCAGCATATAAAATGGGTCAGAGATCAAAGACACACCCTGACCTAAAAAGCTTCAGAGTTCGAATAAAAAGCTCTATGACTAGAGGATTATTACATGTTTGCATTGTAACGCTCAACACCTTCCATTGTCAATCGCGCTTGTTTTGTTGGCAAGGTACAAAAAATGGATTCAAGGCTGTATCTCTGCAACTCTATTGACACTAAATTGCATATCCGCCAGTGTAACCATTCCAAAAAATATAAAACTTATGACAGTGCCATCTATTGATCAAAAGTTAAAATCAGTTTTATAGCAATAAATAATTATGCTTTCATGCCTCTATTTTTCATTTATTTTACATTTACATTTAGTAATTTAGCAGACACTTTTATCCAAAGTGACTTACAAATAAGGACAATGGAAGCAATTAAAATCAACAAAAGAGCAATAATACATGACTACTATAACAAGTCTAGAAAGGTTACACTTTATTTTTATAGTCCACTTTAGACATTCTACTAACTTTAAGTAACTTTGTAACTACATGCCAACTAATTCTCATTAATTTGCAACTACATGTCTACTAACTCTCAGAGTAGACTGTTAGGTTTAGGTTTAGTGGAATTAGTTGACAAATGCTTGCAAAGTTTCTGATAGTCACTATGTTGTGGACCCATCAAAATAAAGTGTGAGAAGATATTAAGCAAACAGTCTACTAATACTCTAATGACTGCTAGTTGACATGTAGTTGCAAGTACTTACTGTTAGTAGAATGTCTATAGTGGACTATCAAAATAAAGTGCACTGTAAAAATGGCTGTGATTGTAACAGTAAAAAACTGTAAAAATGCTATGGAAAAAAACCTGTTAAACCTGCATTTGGTGGTTATCAGTATATTTCAAAGGTACAAAACAGATTTCATTATTAACATTATATCAGTTAATGAAATGATGGTATTTAACTGTAAATTTTATAACTGTAAATTTTATAGACTTTTTTTTACAGTGTGTTACCCTCAATTAGCTTAAAGCAGTACACATAACATTATATTATATATGTATATAATATTAAATTTTATTATATTATATATTATATTTATATATTTACAGAAAATATATAATAAATAAAAAGAATACAAATAATAGAGCAAGTTAATGTTAGAGGCCTCATTTTTGTTATGTTTTTGTCAAAGATAACGTCTGTATTGTATTCAGAACAATGATCATAACACAAATTGTGTCGATTGCTTCCATCAACACCTCCAAAGCTTCACAGTCTTAAACCACTTCTTGGCTCAAAATTTTATTTGGTAACATTAGACAGTTTTTATTTATATCTCATTATTTTACATATGCATCTGCTTACATATGCAATTACTTGTTTCACCTTCTTCTTCACCTGTTTTTGAGCCAGACGTTCAGTTGTGTAATAGCATAAAACAGTGAAAACACAGAAAGCCCCAAAATTTGTCAGTGGCAGGGGAAGAGTTAATCTAGCTGTCTTTGTGATCCACCACAAAAATAAAGCTAGCTGAAGGTCATATGACTTCTATTCCCTGAGCATGTTGTGGAACCCAATCCATCATTATATCCTCTCAAGTCAGGACACCTCCTCCAGTGGTGTCCATCACTCCAAAAAAAAAAGAAAAAAAAAAAAAGATCTCTGTGGGTGTATTGTTTCACCTGTATAAAAATGCCACAACAAAAAGTTCCAGATCCCAAGGGGGCTTGCAAGCAGCGTCAGCGAGCAACAGGAACATACATGTTTACAAGTTTGTTCCTCTGCCAGTGTCAGATCTGAGCCCATGTGGGCTTTGTCAGATTGAGAAGATGTCACATCTCCCTCAGGCACTGATGCCACCTGCCAGTTTAAGTCTGTGCGTCGTTCTTGAGTGTGGCTTATGCATAAGGAGAAATCACTCAGGAAAATAAGTTTTTCTCTTCATTGTCATACAGGAAGTTGCCCGTACGTGCTAACATTGAGTCTCAGAGAAAGGAGACTGACGCACAAACCAGATTTCTTCTTAATCTGTTTAATCTTAAAGATAAGAGCAGGATGACACATATCTTTAAAGATGTATCTCTCATTTTTGGTGGCACATCTATACTGTGGCTCTCTCTGTGTGTGTATTTCGTCAGTATGTTGCTTGACAAGGGATTAATGACTTTATTTCTTCAAAATGACATATTCTTGCATCATCTCAATTTTTATCTCCCCAAACCAGACAGTAACCGTTATTGCGAATCTGTCATGAACACAGATAGGACGTGAATGTCAAAAGAGTCTTTTTGGTAGCCCTTTTTAAGTGTAATGCATTCTTAGACATACAGACTAAACACACACACACACACACACTCTAAAAGAGTCACTGCATAACTCACAAATATGTTTTATTGACATTTCACTTTGTTACCGGGTACACATCAATGGTTATTATCTGTCTACATGCCTTAGTTCTCCTCTGTCTCTCTCTTTTCGGACACCTATGGCATGCAAGGTGGGACAATCCCGTTTCCCATCTGCCACGCGATCGATATCCAGCTTGAGAATTAAAGGATGCTGAAGTCTGTATCGATCTTGCGCTGCAGCGTCCCTGCGCCTCAGCCGGCCCTGTTGATTTCCTGAAGCACATTAAGACCTGTGAGAGATATTTAGAGGATGTGGGTATGTGATCTGCAAGAAGCCATTAGGAACCAATAAGCAAAGCCACGTGAATGTGAGCCATTTCCTGTGCATGTAATGAGATACGTACACACGCAGTGGAGGTAATTGAAGATGATCTCACGATGTCCGATCTGCATTGGCAACATGCATTAGTAGCTTAATTTGTCTCCCATCCTTGATATTTCTATGCGGTGACCTGATTATATAAAATACGACCAGTGACGCTGCTTTAAAGAGATAGTTCACTCAAAAATGGAAATTCTGTCAGTTTACTCACAGTCAAGTTGTTTCAAATCTGTTTCTTTTTATCTGTAGATAAAAACAGAGCACAAAAGAAGATGCTGTAAGAAGAATGCTGTAAGAAAACAGTTGATGGTAAGCATTGATTTGCATTGTTTTTGTTTTTGTTTCATATGGAAGTCAATTGTGAACGGTTACTGACCACAGAAGACAGAAACACAGAAATTATGACAGAATTCATATATATATATATATATATATATAAATATATATATATATATATATATATCCATGTACGTTGTCTGCAGTGCAAGTAGTTAGTAGAACTACAAGTACATTGTCAGAAAATGAAAATTATTGCTAATGAAAAACTACACTTTGTTTGCTGGAGTTTTTGGAATATCTGTGCAAAGAATTCTGAAACTAAGTACATTATTTCGAACAGACTGTTCTTCTCTCCCTCACAGTCTTGTTTTCTGGTGCTTAATTAAACATGGCATTTATTCTGACTCAAACACAGTAAAATATTAGGGTTTGATATGAAAAACTAAATGGAAACATCTTGACAGTGATTGCAACTACATCTTAATGGATTCATCCTCTTCCAGAAAAGATTACCTGAAACATCCCCACATGTAGTCAAACATTTGATTTACTCTTTTAATTCCGGACAGAATGTTTCTCAAGGGCTTGCTCTAATGAGACTTAAGAGAGACATCCTCTCTAATCCGTACCAAGCAGAGAAATGCGCCGTTCATGAAACACAGATCTAATTAGGCTTCAACTCAACTTTTGGTTTTCATATTTAGACTGTGTGAACATGAATGAAGGTGAGAGGGTTTTGGGGTAATTAAATGTGGAAGAAATAGATGTTCTGTGAAGAGGGCGGGAAGATTACTTTGCTCTTGAAATCACTTTCACGTCTTCTTTCCGACCGTGAGATTATTCAGCGGGAGTCTGAGGCTGAGGGAGTACGTTAGTGGGAATGGATGACTTAAGGAGATTTGGCTGCTAACTTAACCCTGCATTTCCAAAGTCATTGTGTTATCCTGCACTGAGGATATTGAGCTCTGGCTTTAGGAGGTGAATGGTGGTATTCTGTCCAAGAGACCCTCTTTATTCCTGCACGAAATCTTCAGACACATGCAGCACTGATGGAGAGATTTGACCAATTGCACCCTGCATCAGCGCTGTTTTTCACACATCCTTTTAGTTGATTTTGCACCTGCACCACTAAAGAAATTATACAAACCAGGTAACAGCCCACAAAATTACAGCAAGTGGCATTTGTAGAGCGCAATTCTCCACCGGCAGGCTGATTATGAGTGCTGGGTTGTGAGGGGAGCAGCGGACCACCATGATCTGATTGTACAACATCTCTGTGATCCAGACACCTGGGGCCAAATTACAGAAACATCTCTGAATCCTGCTGCATCTTATCATTTTAGTAACCATGGAGATTTCAGTTAGGATGTTATTTAGACTTCTCCTATCTTAAATTAAGATTCTCTCTCTCTCTGTATCAATAAGTGTTTTTTTTTTATTACATATCTTCATGTACATGTCATTTAGACTACCAATCAGTAAATAAACTAAAACTTTGTGTTATTTTAGTATAATGTGTACAGCTGTAGAAAAAAAATTATGAGACCTTTATTGAAAATTCTTCATTTTTTGAATTTATCAGATCCTTACAAAATAAAACAAATATTAAATTTTTCTCGGTCCGTGTATCAACTGATCATTCATTTTTTAATTAATATTCATAGTGGAAAAATGAGAAAACATCGCCGATTTTCGTTTTTCGATTGTTCAAAATAGCACCAAAAACAGATTTTGGCTTAATTTTCAATTTTTGATTCACGATTTAAAAAACTGATAAACGACTTCATAATTTGTTTTGTGGGTGGTCATGACACGCCACTTTCTGCAGACTGGTCGACCAAATGAAGTTATCAGTCATTCCTCTGTTCTGTTCAAGAAAATAATATAGTCTATTTTTGTGAAAATACAAAAAGGAAAGAATGCACTGACTTGTGTGTAGGCCTATAACACTCACACAAGAAACTGTCATAATGACTTACCACTGAAGAAAAACAGAGATATTAAAATACATACTCTCTTGAGTTTTATAATGTAGTCTTGTTGTATCTCAATGCGGTCCAACGCGGCGCGAGCTGCTGCACAGGAGTAAGAGACTAAGAGAAACAACAACAAACAATTTCTGCAATTAAGTGGGCAAGTGCAAGCAGGATATTTGTGTGTGTGTGTGTTTCAAAGAAAGAACAGGTGAATTGCCCTAGTGCACAGTTCCAATAAATTGTGAAGTCAAGCACAGACCAGTAGTGAAGTAAAGGTGATGAAAATATGCAGCAGTCATTTCAAAGCATTTTATTTAATAAATACATATTAGTTAATATTAATATTTTAATTAGTATTTTAATCATTTAAAATATTTTATTGACTTTAAGAACTGCTGGTCTAAGAAAAACCTGTCTAAGCTCTGCCCAGGTACGAGTAGTGTTGCGCTTTTCATTAGTTTGCTTGTATGATGAGTACAGATGGAAATGTAATTGCAATAAAAACGGGTTATGAATCCGTACATCTGTAGCAGCAGAAGACTATTTTGCTATTTCTGAGAGTGTACAATATTTTTATTATAGCTTTAATTTGTTTTAGTTCAGTTTTAGTAATTTTACTACAGTTTAACAATTTGTTTAATAGAGCACAAGTTTAACAACCAAACTGAATAAAAACAGGATTCGATCACAGCTTCTAAGTATGATCAGACAATCGGTTCACAAGTACCATCTCTGTAAATTGAAGATTACCAAAAAAACACCATTTTACGCACAAGGATCTTTTTTTTTTATTGCAAGCCCAAACCATGCACACTTGAAAATAAATGTGCCATGGGCATTTTCCCTGCAGCAGACTGCCTGCATTAAATAATGTAGTAGTTTTGTTTTAGGGGCTAGTGCTGTTTAATAATAATTGCAGTGCACACTGTATCTGCTAATCTCTGTATTACCCATTCTCTAAGCCCTCTATCATTTCCAACCGTCTGTCTCCTCCCCCAGCTGAAAACATTTAATTAACAGCTAAAGCAAGTTGTTGAAGATTAGACTGTGGAGATCCAGCAGTATTAGAGATGTCTTGTCTGCCGTGACGGGCCTCACAGCTCCACTGCAGGTAACAATGTAAAAGCACCGATGCTCACGAGAAGGCTAATAACCAGAGACCTCAGGCAGTATAACCCACTCTAAGTGCATTACTGTAAACACGTTTATTGCTTGTTTTTACAAACTGAGGGCAGAAACAATTTTCTGTGGTGAACAACAGTGTGTCACAGATGCTGTAGACTGATCTGGTGCTTGTTGAAGCCCCATCCTTCCTTCAAGATGAAGATAGGAATGTTTTGGTGTGTGCTGAGCAAATGAATGTTTCATGTGTCTTATTAGTCAAATCTGTTCCACAAATCTGATTAACACTTAATTAATAGATCCATATTAAAGCGTGCATGTTTTAGAATACTTTCGGTTTACGATTGTTTTTAATTGTCAATTGAACAGACAATAATTGGCAGACCATATTTGAAATGTGAAATCCTGTGTACAGTATGTTATCTTGAGTATATTTTTGATATAAAAAAATTACTATATTGATATACTGAAAAGCAAAAGCGAAGAGAAAGTAAATATATTCCACTTTTTTATATCAGCATCATAAAATGCATTAAACATATTACTCCAGGGTTTCCAAAACGGGGCTTAATGTAAGAACTGCAGTGGTTTTGTTAGAAACTAAATTTCGTAAATGTCAAATAACAATCATGTAAACAGTTGAACACTAAGAATTTCAGGCAGCAGTTCGAGGACCGGGAGGACGACCCCACGGACTTCCAGCCTCACTTCTGCCAGAACGCAGGTAAG
>JAUCMR010000146.1:13876-26779 GCA_032357425.1 Enteromius argenteus | reverse complement strand
GATAGATAGATAGATAGATAGATAGATAGATAGATAGATAGACAGAAAGATATAGACAGAATGATAGACAGATAGAAAGTTAGAACGATAGATAGATAGATAGATAGATAGATAGATAGATAGATAGATAGATAGATAGATAGATAGAACGACAGACAGACAGACAGACAGATAGATAGATAGATAAGATAGACAGACAGACAGATAGATAGATAGACAGAACGATATAGACAGAATGATAGACAGATAGAATGTTAGAACGATAGAAAGATAGATAGATAAATAGATAGATAGATAGATAGATAGATAGATAGATAGATAGATAGATAGATAAATAGAACGATAGATAGACAGACAGACAGACAGACAGACAGACAGATAGATAGATAGATAAGATAGACAGACAGACAGACAGATAGATAGACAGAACGATATAGACAGAATGATAGACAGATAGAATGTTAGAACGATAGATAGAACGATAGATAGAATGCTAGATAGATAGATAGATAGATAGAAAGATAGAACGCTGGATAGAACGATAGAATGATAGATAGAACGCTAGACAGATAGATAGACAGACAGACAGACAGATAGATAGACAGATAGACAGAAAAATAGATAGAACATCAGAACGAAAGAAAAATAGATATAGATAGAACAATAGACGATAAACAGAACGATAGAGAGATAGATAGATTAGATCCTCTAATCCTGCACTGCTGACACACAGATGGGAGAGTGGCCTGCTTCCTCCTCCATCATCCTCCTCTGCCTCTCTCCCGACACACACACACACTCCCGGGGCCGAGAGCATCCCTAACAATCAGGGCAGCTGTGTGAAGCATGCATCTGGTCTGAGCCAGTCTCAGGTGAGTCCGTCACGAGCGTGATGTGTGTGTTACTGCACGAGCGCATTTCCTGCGTTCACAAAGACGTCAAGCGTGATGGCAGCGTCTGGGGAGTGTTGGTGGCGATCAGCATGCACCGAAAGGGAGCATGTCTTACCTTATTGCAGTCACTGTTTGCAGGAAACAGCTCACCTGAGTGCCCCTCGCATGCAGATGCAACGCATGCAGGCCAAGCGGCGCATTCACAACAGCTCTCTCTGGCTCGGACGGCTGCAAGCCTGGAGAGCGTACTAAAGCAGCAGAGATGAGGATGGGGGGGGGGCTCTCCGAGTGACGTCTGGAGCACTGCTGTGTGACGCAGGAGGAGTGTGTGTGTGGTGCGTTCGGCGCAGCTCGAGGCTGCCGTTGGAAATGCGCTGCGATGCTCGTGCCCTCGTCCAGTCGCCCGCTCTTGAGAAACCAGATGGGCTTTGAGCTGCGACCCCTGCGAGTGAGATGGTCCGATCCAGAGCGTGCGAGCCTCTCTCGCTCTCTCTGTTTCTCCCTCAGCTATTGATTCACTCTAGCTCTGCGTAGCTTCAGTGAAATATGAAACGCAGGCCTGCCGAGCTGCCATTAATCGTGAGTAACATAACCAAACACTATTAGAAAGGAGAAAGGAGACGTCCTGCATCGCCACAGCTTCTGACAAACACCCGGAGAGAAGGACACCATTCAAACCCGTGTCTCTGTGAAAGCATGAGAGCAGCACCTCACATACATGTTAGGGCTGTCAAAAAAAATTGGATCTCGAATATTAATCAAATTTAAAGTGCCCCTATTATGAGTTATGAATGGTTCATATTTTGGTTTTGGGAGTTCTAAAAACAGGCTGACGATTAATCCAGTGATTGGTCGATTTCATTTAAAGCAGTGTTTGTGAGCTTTTAAGTGCCACCTAGTGGTGAAGAATGAATTAGCATTTTTTATTCAGACCAACGAGAAAAGACCAACAAGTGGGCGGCAATATGGTAATGTGAACATGACGTCAACATGAAACGGCTTGGGATTTGTTTTAAAAATGACTCGCTTTTGAGAGACAATAACTTTACACACGGAGCACTTTCAGATTTTAAACTCTGCAGGATGTTTTCATTCACTTAGAGCTGTGTTACTGCATGAAAGATCATTTTCAAACATCCATACTTTAAAATAAAAATCCACATTTTGCTTTGGAGTTTTAGGTGTGTTTTAGCGGTGGTGCACAAGATGCGATGATGTTGCATTTTAATGTTCTTAATAGCTTATCCAGTTGAAGCCACTAGATGCAATGCTGCTGTGTTGTTCATTTAAAATATTGCAGGAAAACACAGAGAAGATGTTGTTTATGTCTAAACTGAAAGCAAGATGTTAACAAAAAATGCATTTTCTAGAGGGACATCTATCACTGTTACCCTGTGTCTCACTACATGTTTAGAAAGCCAAGTAAAATTAATGACATTTGTAATTTGTAACATGTCTTCAGATTTTATGGTGGTTTTAAATAGAAAAAGTGCTCTTTATGATTGGTTTTCGGTCCTCTATATTAAACTATACATACATATATGATGCTGTTTTGTTTCTAATTGTTTAAGCAAATGAAATAATTATATATGGTTTATAAACATTCATTTAAAACTGACTTAATTTTGACTTTTTCACTATTTTCATTTGTCTAGAAAAGCAGATATTTGAGTAGGGCTGTCTGTTTAACGCTTTAAATGAATTCGTTTTATTAAATAAATAAAAATAACACAATTAAAATATTTTAACGCAGTTATCGGCATTGGCCCCGCCCCTAGACCTGTACATCATCTTACATTTCATACAGTGACTGTTGACAAATATGATGCATGGAAACTACCCCATAAATACAATTATGCCCTAAAATTCAAGATATTAGTGCAAAAAATTCCCATGTATGTGTTTTTGTCTTATATTTATATCATACAAAAAGCGATATCACATGAGCAGCAGGAGCAATATCACTATTTGTACTGAATATCACAAGTTTAAATGTAATTTTATACAACAGTTCAGTAAATTATAAGTTGATATTGTATTATATTTTAAACACAATATGTGTTTTTGCATGTAATATGTTTCAGTTTTCAGTTTTTCAGAGAACATAATTACCCTTAAAGCCTTTCTGAACAACACAGCAGCGTTTAGTTTCTGAATAAATCTTCGTTTTGAACGAATCACGTGAACCAATGATTCAAAGACTCATTCAGAACCATATACTAAATTCATGAATGAATCAACCATTTAAACTAATCAAATTAAAGACATTCACCGTAGCCTAAATATTGCATATTGCCTATATATTTAATAATATTACACGTTTATATACGCTAAATCAAATATTTCTGAAGCTACAATTTCTAATGTCTACTAAATACTTTGTAATTTAACACAAAAAATAGCTTTAAAAGTCTTTTGTGGGTATTTTGACAGTCAAATTTATTTTGCGAATAATTGCAATTAATTAATCAAAACATCACATCATTTTATTTAGGATTATCATCATGTAAGATTAAAACTTGTAATCGACTGACAGCCTTAATTTTTTTATATTTTGGCTGAAAACAAGGCAAAAAATCTAAGTAAGAAAAGCATATTTTACAGTGTAGTGTTTTTATGCCCGGTCAGAAACGGTTTGTTTACCTGGATAAGCTCAACCTCACACCTTCACAGATCAATACGAGGTCAGCGCCTGACCTATAATTCAATAAAACAGGGTCTTCCACACAAACTCTATTAGCCTTATCAGCAGCACAGGAGAGATTGAGCAGGAACGCTGCTATCAGGACTGAGACACGAGGAGAAAAGAGGCTTTATTCACAAACATGAAGCTCTCGAACCCTCGATCTGTAGAGATCCAGCACTGAAAACTACCATACACAAAGACCGACTAATAACAGACACGGTTTGGGATAGCCCTGCTGGAAAGACTAACTTGGACTAGCTGCTTTGCCATCAAAACTGCTAGTGAGACTGGTCAACTAGTGAAGTGTTCCTATTGAAGCTGGTTGACAAAGGCCGAGTTATTAAAGGGGTCATGACGTGGAGGTTTTCTTATAACGTTAATAAAGTTTTTTGCATAATAAATTAAATAAAATTAATATAATAGTTCAAAAATAAACTAAATTATCTTAAAATTTGATTAATATTGTCAGTTACTTATCTGCCTTTTAACTTAGATGTAAGTTAAACTAAAAAATTAAATTAACATAATGTCATGATCACCAATTAATTTAATACTGCTAAAAATAAATGTAATATTATGTAATGTAAACTTTACCTTAAATCTTAATTAACTACTAATTTAAATTAACATACCTCTAAAATAAACAAAATAAATTTAAAAATGTTGCCAAAAATGACAAAAAAAGTCATTTAAATTTAAATTAACCAATAAATTAAATTAAAAATACTTCTAAAATAAAATGACTTTAATACTAAAATTCATAAAATCCTTTTATTACAGTGTTTTTTAATCACGTTGCAATTATTACGGACACATGAATCAGCAACTTACTGACATTAAAACATAATATAACGATTCTAAAGAATACTATTGGATAGTGACAATTCTGTAAAATATATAATGCAAAATGATGGTGAATGGATAGAAGATAAGGCATAACAAATCTGAAACTGCTGCTGCACCTCTGAGCCAAAATGGCCGCCTGGATTTGAAGATAACTGTGTGAGATCTGTGGAGCGCCACTGAGAGGCTGATGGAGTTCTGATCCGAGCGTAATCAGACACAAATCTGGCCTACATCTGCAACACACATATAAACTAGTGTACTAGAGAATAAAGAGTAGGCATTATTCCACAATAAGCATTTCAAGTACACATAAATAGGACGGGTATGAAGAGATGCTATTCTGAGCACAGCTGCTCTCTGTCTTCATATTAATAAGAGTCATTGAAGCATTTTCAGAAGGAAACTTCATTAGAGAGCAGCTTTGTGTTCCTGTGTAGAGAGTCCATCAGAAGAACTGAGTCTGAACAGAGACCAGAGCTGGAGGAAGAATCTGTCTCGTTACAGAGGACAATCACTAACGAGATGCTTTAATATCAACATTGATTAATAAAGTGATTCGGTTGACAGTCTCCTGCTTCTCAGGTGTTTCTTATATATCAGGAAAGAGAGAACTGTGCTCACATAGAAGATGCTTGAAGTATCTCAAACATTTCTTATCAGATGCTCATCAGATCAAATTATCTGAGTTTACTATATATTTATATATATATATATACATTTATATGAGAATTTGATATAGCTCTGTGCTTTACTTTATGACTGTAGCAAAATATTTTGGTTTATTTTTATTAAAAAAAACAACTGAGACAACTGTAAAAAAAATAAAATAAAAAATATTTACTCTCAGCATCAATTTTTTTTTATTTTTTAAAAGGGATTAATTTAAAAAATAATAATTATGAAGAACATGTTCAAGTTTACATGAAAAATAAATATATATAAATTTGCATTTTAAAAACAATTAGTGTTTTTCTTTGCAATTTATCAATGACAATTAATTCTGTTCTCAGTAACTTAATACAAAATAATGTAAAATTATTTACATTTTAACTTTAATATAAAAGAATAACACTAATTAATACAATAATTTCAAAAATTTAAATAAAATGTTTTTGTTATTTTATACATATTTTGCTAATACATTATAAGCATTATGTCAATATTCAGCATTAGTATCATTTTGTATTATAAAATGTAATATTTTAGTGTACTCAGTAATATTTAGTATATTCAGTAATGTATATTATAATTAATATAATTAACTCTGTTCTCAGTAATGCAATGCAAAGTAATGTTACAAATTAAAAACGAATAACTAATAAAAATATCATAACACTTCTAAAATAGTAAATATTTAAATTCAATTAAATACAACAGAAATTCAGACACTTACACACACATCTGAATACTCTAAAGTGAAGTGGGAGCGGATGTAATCATCTAAAGAGAATAACCCGACACTGACAGCATGATTTGAGAAGGTGTTGAGTTCTTCTGCTGTCCTACTTTCATCTGAACATGAGCACACTTACTGTGAACAAACACACTCTAGACTCGGCTCTGTCCCGATACGAGCTCCCTGCACAGACAGCTTCACACAGCGTCCTCCACATCTATACCTACTTATACTGTATTTTGGTTTCTATTTTATTTACTACACCTAACAAAAGCAAAATCTAACACTAGCTTGCTCTATTCTTTCTCTATTCTATCTGTTTTCTTTTCATTATATAATTTAATAAAAACCTTGCTATGTGTTTTGTGTTAAGCTAACAGACTTGTCATAGCCCAAGATTGCTTCTCTTTGGATAAAAGTGTCTGCTAAATGAATAATTCCTTACAATTCGCTCAATATTACACAAGTTCAATATAATATAATTATTTCAATATAATAAAAATGCACTAATATTTTGTTGTGTTTATAAGATTAATTAAAGTGTTTGTTTAACAAATAAGCTAACGAAAGACAGACAAGATCATGTTTTTTCTTGCAGCATTGCCAATTTATTTTTATTTAAACACAAACTACGTGTAATTATGATATAAAGTAACTAAACATTCTTAAATTAAGATATTTACTTGAGATACAAAATGCAAAATAAGAAGCAGTGTTATTTTAGTATCACTGAGATATGATCATTTTCTTTTATATTTTAAATTAGATTTTATTTTTAGATTTACCATTTTCATTTTATATATATATATATATATATATATATATAAATCATTTTATTACCTTTTATTTTAATTTTAGTTTTAGTTATTAGTCAAACAATTATATATATGCATATATATATACACACACATACAATTTATATTATTATATTATATAATATTAAATATTTTATTATTTTTTATTATAAATATATATTTATAATTTATACTTTGTTTATATACAGTTTATTTTATTTCAAGTAACAAAAAAGTTTTTTAATAGTTTTGACTTTAGTTTTAGTTAACTATAACCCTAAAAGAAGTCTTGTTTTCTGAGAAAATGATCTAAACAAAGTGAGTTTATGCTTAAAACAAGAACAAATATCTGCCAATAAAGTCAGAAAAACACCGGCTTGTTTATTTCTGGCTCCACTGGCAGATATTTTTCTCATTAAGCATAAACTTCACATAATTTTGATAACTTCAGAAATCAAGACTTCATCTAATTTTGCATATCAAATAAATATACCTGGATTTAAGGATGTTTTGATATCTGTGCTGCAAAAGAAGACATAAATCCTGAGGAAGAAACTGCAAGGATGAATTAGTATGCTGCCTATATAGTGAGCTGCCTAGGGTTTGAAACGGAGCCACTGCTTCATACATGAGAAGATGATCTCATTTATCATATTAAGCACTCGCTCTGCCCTCAAAGTTCATGTTTCGCTAACGAGCCGATCCATTTATTGGGCAGAACAGCAGAAGATAGGGGCCAAAATCAAAACAAATCGTCCAGTCTTTTGTGCTTCTCACATATTCAGCTGCAAATAACCTCAATTGACACTGTAATAGGATTCATTCATCACTCCAGGCCGTGAAGCGCTCATTAGAAACATGGAGCAGGCCGTTAATCTGCGCATTAATAAAGCCAATCAGATGGGATCTCTTCATTAGTGCGTCTTCTCCCACCGTTCAAGTTTGTCATCGTCAATGTGCATGAAACAAAGAATTAATATTGATGCCCTGGATTTAGAGAATTATGCAATCTATAAACAGATTTAGACAAATATATTCAAGAATTTCTAGCTGATTTGCATCGGCTTGCATTAAAATTCCTGGTGAGACTCACTCGAGAGCAGCACAAAAACACAGCGTTTCATTAAAGAGAAGTCAAAAGAGTGGTAAAAATATTTTAGAAAATTCATTATATATTTTTACTAAAGCATATATGTCAAAAAGAGTAAATAAAGCACTTATTAATATTATTTATGTATTTATAACATTTCATTTTGATTTTATTAATGCATATTCAAGGTCTCTAGCTGGTTTGCATTTGTTGTAAATACAAGTTAAAAAAATTAACTATTTTTAAATAAAACTATTTTAATAAAGCATATATGTCCAATATATATACATATATATTATTTTATTTTTTCTTTTATTTACTTCAAGCACACACACACACAGACATCAGTACATATTCAAGATCTCTGATTTGCATTTGTTGTGAATTGTTGTGAGACTCACTTGACAGCAGCGTGAAAACACAGCGTTTAATTAAAAAGGAGAAGCAGTTCTTCTGTCTCAGGTAAATCTGACAGGTTTAACACTGAATATAATTTACATAAGTGAGATTTCACAACACATGCCAGCCAAAAAATACACTTCTGTCATGTTTCACATGATCGAACCCACATGCTGTTAATTCTCTCCAAAAACTCTGAAATGCTTCTCCAAACAATTTCACACCTACACTGAACCATAAAACAGTCAAACTAAACACAATTCAGGCCTTGAAAATGAGTTTTTAATGAAGTCTATTCTATTCTGCTCACCGAAGCTGCATTTATTTGATCGAAAATGTGAAATATTTTTACAGTTCAATACAGCTGTTTTTTCAGTGAATATCTGTTAAGGTCAATGATCTGAGGCAATCAAACACCTTTCCGATATTGGTTGTGTTTGTGAAGGAGACTCAGAAGAGCAAACCACAGACAGACAGACTTCAGCAGAAACTGAGGGAATCAGTCTGATTCATTTCTGTGAATCCGTTCGGTGAATCAGTAAAACTATGACTCAGTTATTCATTTTTATTTTTTACGTGATTCATATTTTATTGCAGCTGAAAAGAAAAAAGAAAAAACTAAAGATTCAAAACAATCGACTTTCAGCGATTCATATTTTATTGCCGTTGCCAGGACTAAAGATTCAAAGTAATATTATAAAGCAAAGTTTAGGTCACAAAAGTTTATCACAGAACTTTTTATATATGTACCGTTATATTATATATAACCATTTATTTGCTTGTTTATTTGTGTCTGGTAAGAATTACTGATTTTAATTAATTCAATACATTTTCTTTCTTTTAAAAGAAAGAAAATGTCTCTCTTTCCTTGTAAAAAAAAAAAAAAAAGAAAAAAGATTATTTGAACTAGAACTTAAACATCTACCCAGCTAACAGGGAACGTTCCCAGAACATTCACTAACGTTCTTTAAAAGTTGTGTAAATGTTAGTACCAAACGTTATTAAAATAATGTTTTTATAACGTTGTTAACGTTCTTGTAACATTGATAGAAAACGTTCTTAGAACATCTGTAGGACGTTATTTGTATTTGATGAATGTTCCTATAATGATGACAGAAAATGTTCTTGGAACCATGTTCTTAGAACATCTTTAGGACGTTATTTATACTTGATTAATGTTTTAATAACGTTGATAAAGAACGTTTTTAGAACATTGTTCTTGGAATGTTTTTAGGACATTATTTATAGTTGATGAATGTTTAATAATGCTGTTAAAAACATTCTTAGAACAACTTTAGGGCGTTATTTGTACTTGATGAGCTTTTTTTACATTCTTAGAAAGTTATTGAAATGCTATATATAGAACGCTGATATAATTTCTAAATTAATAAGTAATTAATGTTTTTATGATGTTGTCATAAAACATTCTGAGAACAGTATTAATTTTTCAACTCAAAATACATTTGTAATGTGAACTCAAAAGATGATTAGGTTAAGCAGCTGGACAGCGGAAAATAACAGGTAAGCATTCAAACTTCTTTATTACTATTTAAAGCACCCTTTTCAAAAACTCATATTGGAATGTCAGTGTAGTCTTTAGTATTTTATTTCATTATTAGAAAAATTCCATGAACCTAAATCTGAATATCCAGCAGTATTCTATGTCCATTGGACTTTATTTCATGATTATAATCTTATTGGACATTATGTTTTATTTTATGGGATTTTTACTGTAGGTCCTTTTATTGATTTGTATGATATTGGACATTGTGACTTTTACATGTGTGTGCTTCTAACCCTCGCTCATTCAGTGTGGATGTACCTGTTCTCCGTTACAGCTGACCGCTCGTTCACCCAAAATAAACCGTCTACAAGCGAGTGATTTTCTTCCCTGTGCTTTGCTTCTCCAGCACTGCTCACTTCTGCTGCCTCACACAGAAATCACCTCAGGGTCATGGGTTCGATTCCCAGGGAATACAACTGATTCAGTTCAATACAACCTTGAATTCAGTGTTGCTTTGTGTAAAAGCATCTGCTAAATGCATTAAAACACTATATTTCTCTAAGGTTTGGATTGAAGGTGTTTGTTTTGACGGATCAATGCTCATTTTCAGGCGTTATCAGAGACGCAGGTGACCGCGGGTGACATCGACAGGCTTCAATCTGACAGAACAAATCAAACGTCGAAGCCTGAAATCAGAAGCAGCAGTGAGTGACGAGTATTGAAACACCTCCGAGACTGAGAGCCGATCGATGCCCAGAACCAGGCTCAAGGTCAAGAGACAGAGAGCAATCACATCCTAATTAGTTCAGCAGATTCAACACACCCCGGGAAATACTCTGCATGCAAGTTTGACAGAGAGAAGACGTCTTCTGAGGTTTAAAAGAACAAGAATTACAAGCTAAATTTCTTTCACAGAGGTTATTTTTTTTAGCACTAGACCTGAAGAACTAAATCTAAAAATAAATCTAAAACTAGCTTACCAAAAACGGTTTTCCATAACTGAAATGAGTTTTAATTCATACAATTAAATTAACTATTTAAAATAAAGGTAAACAAATTAAGAAAGTTAAGCTTAGAATCGTATGCAGAAATAACTTAAATAAGTTTAGTGATAAAATAGTTGAACTTAAACAAAAAAAGATAATAGAAATATTTAGTGAAAAATGAAAAAGACAAAACTTTCACCAAAATTAAAATAAAAACTGAAAAAATTACTAAAACTTATATAATTGTAATAAATAAAAGCAAGGCCTAAATAGCACACACACACACACTCACACAACTCTTTATAGCTATCTTAGACACAATGCTCCTGACCCTAACCCTACCCGTCAGAACTAAGTGCCTTACCTAAACCCTTACCCTAAACCTACCCTTCACCCAATTATAAAACCAAGTCTTGACCCTCAAACAGGTCTTTAAAGGGCTCTCAGAAAGTGAGGACCGGCCAAAATGTCCTCACTTTACAAAACTGTCCTCACTCTGATGATCTAAAACTCAAACCAGCCCTCACAAAGATAGCTATAAGTACACACACTCTCACTCTCTCTCTCTCTCACACACACACACACACGGGGCGTGAGCAGGAAATGAGCTCAGAGGAGCTGTGTGTGAGATCATCTCTCAGAGGCTTTATCCCTCAGAGCCTGGTGTTGTTTCTCTCCAAACACACTCCACAACAATCATAGTCTACTCACATCACTGTAGAACACACTCCACAGAAACTGGTCAGTTTTGAGATTTTGGCAGATTTTGCTTATTTTAGTTTGAAAGCAAATATCCAAAGTACAGATTTAAGTGTTTATTTAATTAGATTTTATACAGTAAACAAATCTTTAAAATATACTCTCTTTATGCTGTTTGAAGATTGAATATGAAATCACTTCGATATAAAAGTAAATAAAAACTTTTATTTTAGATGTGATTTATTGTTTGACGGCACTAGTTGTAATACAAAACAAATGTCTCGTGTCATCAGCTGGTGTAAAACTCCACAATAAAAGTCCTCCCCGAGCGCTCTCATCGCTGGCGATGGCAAACCGTAACTGATAAAGCGCTTTATCAGGACGCAAGACAAGAGCAAAACTGGCTCTGAATCCTGAGAGAGAGATGCATGAAACACTTCTCTGGCGATCCGGAGTGAGATCAGGCTCACGGAGGACATGTCCAACACTTCAGACATCTCTGGCTCTGTATTATTCATGCGTGAACAGCGTGTTTAGTGCAGCCTGACATTTCCAGAGCGCTCTGCATATTTCCATCCGAAGCGGTCATTCTGAGTGCCAGGATGGAGGGGAATATCTCGCATGTTCATCAGTCTCAGCTAATTAGTGCACGTTAATATAGACTCCAGCTGCTGCTTAACATCTCACAACAACAGCAATCAGCTCCGCAGCCAAGCAGAAGAGAAGAGAAGGTCAAGAGCTAAAGACACACAGAGATCAAACACAAGGCTGAGGCTCAGATCAGATCAGATCAGGTGCATGGGGAATATTAAACATTATTACTGTATTGTGATGGAATAGCAAAACTGGTTTACATCATATTTATAGAGTGGTTTCTAAATGTTTATTGCATTTGATGAATGATTGACAGCTCAAAACATTGTGTTCTGTACAAATCAACAATAAAAATAACAAATCTGTTTCTTTGGTCCTAACTATGCTTTAATATAACTGGGGTTTTTTACATTTCGCTACAATATCTTAACAGACATGTGACTCACTTTAACATTATTATTACTATTTTTATAATTATATTAAAATAAAATCACATTTAAAAACAAAAAATTTAAAAAAAATTTAAACTGAAATATAAATGTTTATATAAGTTTTTTTAATAAAATATTTTAAATAAAAAATACAAAAGCAAGTATAACAAACATGGGGATTTTTTTATCAAATATTTTTTTTATAAAATATTGTAATAAATTTAAATAATAATTTATTAAAGAGCAGGTAATATGTTTTTTTTTTTAATATCATATTTGCAGTTTGTAATGTACCCGTCCTTCAATGTAAACAGCCTGCAAAGGTATTAATCCAAAAAGTGCATGATTAAGAAAACAAAGAGTCGACTCTTAATGAGTCGTTTCATTTTCAAATCTTCTGCTGTTACTGCGTCTGCATCATCCTCATCCTCGGTAATATCGATGCCTTTTTTTTAAATCTTTGGACACAAAAATTAATTATGGAAACTGACGTTTCCTTTCCTACACGGAATAACGTTAGATACGGAAAGACCAATCAAAAAAGACTTGGTCAACTGACCAATCAGAGCAGAGTTGGCTTCTGGA